>CM023486.1:19574487-19608625 GCA_013339685.2 Hyalomma asiaticum
CGCCGGGTGGCAGCTTCACTGCACGATGCCTCGCCGACAAAGCCTGGGCAAGGGAAAAATGGAGCCTGTGTGTTCCAAGCTGAAGTTACCGGCTATTTGGTTTTACTGAACCAGTACGTTTCAGTCCCCGATGGTCTCGTACAGATTCTTCAGTGCACGTATATACATTGCTTTTGGCAAAATGGCTTCTTGCGAAGCCGCTGTGCTGGATTTTGGCGTGCTTCGCGCAGTTTGCGAGATCTCCCAAAGTGATGCGGGACTTTGAATTTGCTGAATTACTTCGTGTAACCGGATGCCTCGACTGCACACAAGCGTCCAATAAATGTTCTGGTGACGATGCTGAAGTGCTGCTCTTGTAACTTTAGCGATTCCTTTGCCACGAGTGATCGGTTTGTGAACCGTTTCCGCATATAACACAGCCTACATTTCAAACAATCCTCAGAGTAAGATACACACTTTGCCGAAACCATGATAACAAGCGAATTTCCTAGTTTCCAAATCGCTATTAGCGTTTACAGCCGTATTAACGCTCAGCATACCAAACTTGTTACACGTCATCCAATGAGCAAATATACAGGTGGCCGAATTGAGCGAGCAATGGAGGACACGTGCGCCTACCAATTTTGGTGTAATCTCACCTTTTCCATTAAGCTTCCTTACTCCGCATTTTTTTAGCTTATCCCAACGTTTCTCGAATTGTAGGTTGCCGCCTCGTGATACCGTAGTTGTCATTTCCATATCTCACACAACGTGACATTCCACGGTGTGCTCGTACTCCCGTTCTTTAGAACGGTCAGCAGGCTCTTTTCATCTTTTGTAAAACTGTGGGCCCTCTTGCGTTGCGGTGAGCTGTCTTGGGACAACATCGTACGCGGTCGCGTACACGGTCGCAACGTTTCAGCGTCAAACCCTGTTGACATGACAGCACGATCATGCCAAACGAAGCGCGGAGGCCTGCGTCCGAGCTCCGAATCCTGCTGTACTAGCAGATTGCATGTACGCTATCGTCCTCATGTTGTCTTCGCAGAACGTTTCACCCGACACGAATTCTGCCTGCACGTGCAGTTTTATTTTGCTCTTCTTATGTAACTATGTCAAACATGTTAGACTGGAAAGCGTGTCCCACATGCCCCGTACACGTCGTTAGGAGCGCGTTTGTCTCGTTCTATTTGTTTCTTCTTCTCTCTCTCACCTTTTTGTTTCTACCTAGCGCTTGATCTTCTCTTGAAACGGTCGCGTAGCCAGATTAGAAAAAGGGCAGCTACCCTTATGTGGGGATGCCTATGGGAGAAAGGGAGGCGAGCTCAGTTAAAAACCCATCATATACGTTCTCATCGGCCTATCACCTCAGGGTGCCGGCCCAGACGACTCACGAACGCCTTGGGGCAATGTAGAGGAAGAGCCGCTGAAAGACACCATGAAGACATACTATTTCTATGGCTTCTATATGGGCATTTACACACACGGGAAACAAGAAGTGAAAACCGAAACAACGAAACTTGTGCATCTCGTGGATACCGCACTGAAACCCGTGGAAAATGGGCTCTTTCAGCAAGCTACGCTGTACATGGCAACAGCGGTCGTCGCGTAATGTATTAAACTGAACCAAACTACACTTCAACCTTCGTACGCTTCCTGTTATTTTGAAGAAGGCATACTTATTGCTGTACAACGTGTTTTAGACTAATAAATTTATTATTAAACTCGAACACCGATGAGCAACCCACTTTTGCATCGAAGCACGGCCTTGACAGTAAGTCAGGTCGGGCGACTGTGAAAGACGAAAGCCGACTTGGCCGTTTTCAAGTCCGCTTCGTGCTTCGGGCCGGCATACGGGAGACCAGGCACGATGCAACTTACACCTTTGATAATTACACACCGCATCCTATAACAGCCTCCTAAAAATACTATGGCAAGGCCATTGCTATTGGGCGCCGTTCCCATCACTTTCCGATAGAGTGTTCATTAAAAAACAGTCCTCTCTGCATAACTTTTGAACGATTTGTGTTTTCCCGTAACAGGCTTATATTCTCTCGCAAATTCAAATTAGTGTACGAGCTACATTCTAAACGAAAATGAACGAAAATGGGGCATGCTGTTCGTCCTTTCGGGGAGTAAGCGGGCTGCTACGCATTTTGAACAAATCGTGGAGTAACTGCAAGACTAACAGCAGCGGTTCAATTTTTAGTGGTCTGCAGTTCCAACTCGATCGTTTAAACCTTGTCAGTGCTAGAGCATTCCAGGAAGACTAACTATTGAACCAGTTCCGGCTAAGAGGAAAAAAAAATCGGGGCTGCTCATTGCGATCACATCTTCACTCGATTTATGAGCATTTATATCGCACATGCACACTTTATCAGCATTTAACATCGCATATACAGACTCCCATGAATTCAAAGGAACATCACACATGCACTCATATCACAGTAATGCAGCACATACACCACTCACCTCAAGCAACCGTACACCGTCAATCGGGAATATATACCCGCACACGTTGACCACACGTGAAGTGCCGGTCGTAAGTTCCTGTTCAGCGCAATTACAAAATAAATATTCACAGAACAGCTGGGCGCTTAGCATCGGCTCTTTGATAGCCTTACACCACACACACCTGTTAAACTAAACCCGCCATATAGTCAGCGCGTTTTCAATTAGCGAATTCCACTCAGTAGCTAGCACCTCGTCGATTGAAGCGAACGCCCGTTCGCAGTGCCATGCGCGAGCTCACAAAACGCCCCTGAGCACACGGAAACACAGTAACGGCAAGCATTCAACAACGGCTGCGAAGAAACACGATGCATATAGTTGTCCAGCAGGTATACGTTCTTGCCGAGGCCGTCCCTAGGCCTCTTCCGTGGCGCACGGCTGTATATAGCAGACGATCACAGGCGCTGACAAAATACGCAATCCTATGTTATTATTACGGTCGTTATTCCACACGCAAATGAAGAACAGGTCTCATCGTCAGCGTCGCAGCTAAGATGTGGTGTACTTACCCTACTCACTACGAACGAGACGGTTCGCGGTCACGGTACAACGTAGTCGCAGCAGTGAGCCGGCGGCCGCTCGTTGGCTGTGTTTGTCATGCATCGGCGCGCGCCTTCGCGCTAGCTGTTTGGCAGTGGACGTCGCACAAGGCGAAAGACACAATTTGAACTGCACTTTATTTCACGACGTAGACAGTATTTTCTGCACACCAAGGCGATGTTCCTTTTTCTTGCGCCGGCGAGAGCTCACACCCGGGCGCCGACGGGCCCTATGCTGACGGCACATGTCGAAGACTTGTTTTCCCGTACAACATTTATTTATTTGTTTATTGATTTATTTGTGATACAGTTGAACAAAAATAAATACAGGAAAATAAACACAGGATTATGTAAACACATTACAGAGAAGACAACGATGCTACATAATAGTAAATATTACACGCAAAGAAGCGCGATTTTGAACCGATTCGATTTCGTTAATTAATGTGACTTGATGAGGATCCCAAATGCATGAGGCGTATTCCAGTTTGGGGCGGACGTAGGTTATATATAGCAGTCGTTTCAACGGCGTAGGTGCAAGAGAAAAATTTCTTTCCAAATATCCTAATGAGCGGTTAGCTTTTGATGTTAGGTATTGTATGTGCTGCTTCCAAGAGAGGTCGTTGGTTATATCAACGCCTAGATAACGGCAGCTTGTGACAGATTGGAGGGGGCAGTTATTTAGTGCATAGGTAGACCAGGTTGTATTAGAACGAGAAATGCGCACCGATTTACATTTATTAATGTTGAGCTCCATGCACCAAGTGAGACACCACTTATGTATGTTGTTTATCGGGATTGAAGGATTGCTATGTCAGAGGCATCATTAATTTTGCGATATATAACGCAGTCTTCCGCGAATAAGCAAATTTTTGAGTAAATGTTTTCTGGTATATCCTTAATATATATTAAAAATAAAAGACCCAGAACAGACCCTTGAGGAACACCTGATTCAACTGGAGCCGTGTTAGATGTGGAGGCATTAGCTACAACAAATTGAGAACGCGAAGAAAGGAAAGATTGGATCCAGCCAAGTACTCCAGGGTCAATTTTTAAAGCGCTTAGTTTATGTAGAAGCAAAACATGTTTAACCCTGTCAAATGCTTTGGAAAAATCTAGAAAAATACAATCAGTAAAAAAACCGTTGTCAAGATACACGTGTAAGTCATTAGTAAAAGTCACCAGCTGAGTCTCACAGGAAAGGAATTTGTGAAAGCCGTGTTGACACTTAGAGAAAAAGTTGTTTTCTTCCAAATATATAACAAGGTTAGAAAATATGATGTGCTCCATTATTTTACATGGTATCGAGGTTAACGATATGGGCCTGTAGTTAGATGGATCATGGGTGTCACCAGGTTTGGGAATCGGAATAATTTTCGCTGTTTTCCAGTCAAAAGGTAAAGATGAAGACATGTATGATTGTGAAAAAATGCTCTCTAAGATAATCGAGGAATATTCGCTGGTATTTTTCAGAAACTTTGCCGTTATTCCATCAACTCCGCAAGAAGACGTAAGCATAAGGCTATCTATTATTTTTCTTATGCCGGTGGGGTTAAAAATTACCGGATCCATGGGTAAGAAGTTGCAGCGCGTTAGCCATGGCAGTTCGAGATCATGTCTTGCAGGTGTGAAAGCTTTTATGAACGCGTTGTTTACAATAGTGGCGCAGTGGTACTGAGGTATGGGTTCGCCGGTAGATGAACTGAGTGATATCATTTTTGATTCGGTAGGTTTTACTACATTCCAGAAGCTTTTCGGATTGTTCATAAGCATGGTCGGGAGGGTGGTATTAAAAAATGAAAATTTAGTATTGTTTTTGCAGATGTGTAGGTCGAGGCAGCCTCTTTGTAAGCTGTCCATGTAGCCTCGTTTTGTGCCCGCTTTGCTGTGGGAAAGAGACGTTTTTTTCCGATTACATAGCGTTTCAGGGATTTCATATACCATGGGGCGTTGTTATTCGAGAGAACACGCCTCGTTGGAATAAACTGGTTGACAAGATCGTGAATTTTTTCTTTAAACATATTCCAGTTAGTATCCAGCGCGCGCTCAGCGGCTTTAGGCAGGAAATTATCAAGGAAAACGCCAATTGCATGGTTGATAGCGGTGAAATTGGCTTTTTTGTAGTCACGAAAGGTTTTAAGACTGTTATGGGTCAGGGAAAAAGAGAGGCTAATCGTAAAATGCAAGACGTCATGATCGCTCAGGCCGGGCAAGTGTGTAGCCTGGGATATGATATCGGATGATGACGTTAAAACAAGATCTAAAAGGGATGATGTGGTGTTCGTTACGCGTGTAGGCGAAGTCACAACTTGGAGTAGGCTAAAGTTTTCGCATATGTCGACAAAACGTTTCGATTCTGCGGAAGTTGGATTTATTAAAGGACACGTGCCTGGCCATGACATGTTCGGAAAATTAAAATCTCCCACTAGAAGAATTGGTGCATCAGGGAAACGAGTACTTTTTTGACTTAAGCAATCGTACATGCTGTCAGAAAAAGTCACGGCACATGATGGTGCTCTGAAACAACAACAAATCACTACCTTTTTATAATTGACAGAAACAAAGCACCATACACATTCAATATCACATGTTACAGCCACAGGAAAACAGTGTAAACATTCATTAACAGCAATTAATACGCCACCACCTAGTCCCTTAGCGCGGTCGGTACGGTAAACATTATACTTTTTATTACAGTGGAATAACTCGGAGTTTGTAACTTGACTCGTCAACCAAGTCTCGGTCAGTGCAATTATATCTGCCTCACAGTCATTTATTAGGCCGCATAGAAGATCTTTCTTAGGTAAGACACTACCAATATTAGTAAAGAGAACCGGTAGTCTAGATGTTATCGGGTCGGCGTCCCTACCCCTCGCGTTATCCTATGTGGGTGCTGTTGAAATATTGCGCCAGGGTCTTACGACTCGAACAGACGCGGTGGTATCATTAGCGGTACTTGGTGGCCTGATTTCATAGACCTTTTCTTCATTGGCGTCATAGCCATAGCATTTCCCATCAATTAATAGCTTTTTGTACATTAACTTGTATGGCAGATTCAGATGTTTTGCGTATTCGATAAGGGTTTTTCTAGCGTGACGTGTAGCAGGACAGAAGTCTTCACTGACAGAAATATTGCTTTCTTTTAGCCGTGCATGCTTGGATAGGATTTCATCTTTGGTTTTGTAGGCAGTGAAATCGACAATTATTGGACGTGATTTCCCTTGCAAAAACCGTCAGATATGGTGCGCCCGTGCTATGTTGTCACTAGGTACGCTTAGGGTTAGAGTGCTATTTAGAATGTCTAATATTTTTTGCTCTGATTCAACAGCCGACTCAGTGGAAATATCCGTTACGCCATAAAAAAGTAGATTATTCCTACGAGAACGATCTTCTGCATCATCCAATCGGGAGCGTAGGACTGCAGCATCTTTTGTGATGCCTCCAACCGCGTCGACGACGTCACCGAGTTCATGCCGCCATTTTTCAAGATTAACCGTCTGAGATTCTACGTTCGCAAGTCTTGCTTTAATTTCATAAATTGCACCCGCCACTGTTTCCTGATGTGTTTTTAGCTCAGTAATAGTGCCAATAATGTAATAATGCAGCCAGTGACTCTTCGGGCATAAGGCAATCAACCACTGTCGATCAAGACAACTTACTTTTGTCATCGCTGCAAATATTCCTTGCAATTCAGCGCTTTCAAGCAATGTATCCACAGCGTGTAGGCTCGGAGGCACTCACTCGGGCGGCGACACTTCGGGCAAACCCGCCGTGATGGTACACCGGCCACCGAAAGCCTGTGACGGCAGCCGAGCGAGTGGTATCCAAATACATCGCCAGTCCTGCCTGTGCCGCGAACCACGTGACGCTATGCAGCCTCACACAATGGATGTATTATCGCGGACGGCGATGGTTCGCGCGCTTCGCGCTTTCCAAATGTGAATGAAGCGTCTAATTTGTTCCTGAACCATTCGAACACTCGAACAACATGGCGCGGCCAGGCGGCGCGGAAGCAGACGATCCAACGCAGACCAAAGACCGCTTTTACAGCGTAAGCTGTTACGACATCACAACAATGGCGCCGTAGTTGTCCGCTGCCGCCCGTGTCCGTAACCACTATAGCTCCTAGTGAAGAACAGGACAACTGCTGCCATCTATTGGCGCTGATTTCCTCCGCATAGCCTTCGAAATGTGTTTTTACGAAGCGCTGCCTCGTGAAGCAGTTTTGTCGTATCGTTCCATGCGTCACGCGACGCATGGAGGCGACGTGCGCAGCCCCGACAGCAACTTGACTTGCCTCTTCGATATACCTGATGGCGCCTCCTCGCAAGATGCTAACCGCTGCTGAAGAAGTGAATCGCAGAGTTACGCGCGCGGCTGCAGCAGGGCAACGTCGGGCACAGCAGACCGCTGTGCAGAGAGAAGCCCGAACCGCAGAGTTATGGCGCAGGGTATACCCACCACCTGTACTTGCACTAGTTCCCCTAAGCGTTTACAATGGCCTCTAGGAAGGTCGCTCCTTCAGCTTACGCTGAGACTGTCCTGCGATTCCGCGCAGGCCTGGCTCTTTTTAGTCCCCCCATTAGTACTTCTCTTAGACAGCTTTTGCACACGACACGCACTGGCACAAAATTTGGTTTTTTGGGATGAACCGATCAACCGGTGGTCTAAATGTACACATTTAGTCCTGTTTTGCCCAATTATGGTTTAATGTGTACGATGTGAGTAGGTTTTACTTAGGTAGCAGTTTGCAATTTTAGGAGCTTGCTCGGCAAGCTTCTTATGCTCGCGCCTTGTCCGGCAGCGACGGCGGCGTGTACAAACCGCTCAAGGCGCCGGTTTTCGGTGATTTCAAGAATGCTCACTAGACGGCGGCGCCGCTCAAGCAGACGCACACCACCATCAGCACGTGCGCTTCCTTTCTTTACGCCGGGAGTTCTCGCAGTGAGCACTCCTCGTTACCGCTCGGCCGCATGAACACCGCACAAGCCAAGGCAGCAGCGCGGCGGGCTCGCAACGCAGCAGCAGCTCGGGCTCGCCGCCAAGACCATGCATGCGGTGACAGCCCGGGAGGCCGAAGCGAAGAGGGCTCGCCGTCAAGCGAACCCGGAGCTGCGGACCGGCTAAGCAGAAGCTCTCCACAGCTCCAGGTTGCATCACAAAGCAATCATCTTTCAAGGGAAGCGAGTGCCGAGCTCATCGAGGGACGGCCTTCTTGTACTTTGCAAAGGAACATCTCTTGTATATATATAATGTATATAGTATATCAAAATGCGTATACTGCATCCGAATGTAAATTAATAATCATTGTGTATGCCAAGTACGTTGTCACATCTATATATGATGGTAGGAGATGTGTACGGAGGATTCGCGGGTTACCCGATCATCTCCCAGCAAGCTCCTCTAACATCACTCACTTTGGGGATATGGCGGTGCTTTTTTCTGATGGATTTCACCTTGGCAATTTATTATTGTTCACTAAAGTATTTTTTGAGCCATGGCGGAGTGTCTGCGCGGTCAGGTTATGACGGTTGTTTAAAATTACTTTTTTCTCCTCGAATGTCAACGCCAGATACCTTGCGACACGGTTCCTTAATGGTGTAATTACTAAGTAATTCACCTGCATCTTGAATAATAACACAAAAGCGACAGTTGTCTGCACTCCTTAGAGCTCAGATCATGAGCAAACGAGCCAACCATTATAGACATTCCAACGAGCTCTGAAATGTTTAAGTTTATTATATATTGCATTACACTGTAGTCCAGATTACCTGGCTTCGTTTTCCTGGCACGCTTCTGTTTTATTCTGGCATACGCTACAACTCTTGGCTATGGTCTCCGGGTTATGTATAATATGTTTCTTATACTAGTGTATGATGTAATTATAGATGTCAAAAACCAGCAAGGGAACAGCTATTTTCCTCACTTTACGTTATTGTCGTTACAGGTGTCGCAACTCAGCTGATACCGGAAGCTGAATATTGTTTGGAGTCCATCCAGTAATCATTATCATGGCAGTTACATTGCGCTTCACGCTTTTAATTATTGCCTTAAAGTAAGTATTCGTCAAACATTTGCATGAAAGAAAGAAACGCAAATGTTCCTGCAGGGTCCATGCTTGTGGTCGTCAGGTTAGTGATGTAAAAAGAGCACGCCGACAGCATACGTCAACAACAGATGCTTCTTTTATTCATACAAAAATTTTAAACTAGGACCGAGATAAGTTAATCACACGCAAGTAGAAAATTATACTAGGTAGACTGCATAGCGGAAACAGTGTCGCCACCTGGGTCTCCATAGTGCACCTGCGTATCGCTGATTTCACGCTTAACATGATTGCACCTTAGCCAGCTTTCTTTGTGATTAAAGCATTACTGTCTTCTCGAGTTATTATTTTGCGTAAAAAGAAATCGAACCAAGGCATTGTAGGAACCAATATAATGCGAAGCAGTGACGTGGTGCGATGAGTAGCATCAACGTCTTGGTGCCAATTTCGCTGTTGTGCGCAGAACTTTGCTTACCAGACTCGTCATCAGCACTGTGGCGCCTCGGCACAGACGTATGTAGTGTCGTCATTTTCATCTTGTCGCTTCGCAAACATACAAGACAAAGACCGCGATGCGAGAAAGCAGAACCAGATTCTGTATTCAAGAAAGAACTAGGCCTGCGCGGTATCTCAGGAAAGTGGCAGCGTAAGCTGGTAGAGCGAACTTCTTAGAGGCCATTGTAAAGGCTTGGGGATCTCGCCATGTGACCGGGCCATGTTAGTGATCACGCCAACTTAGTATGTCTCTGAAGGTCGGCTGTCCCTGCTCATGCTTCTAAATTCGCTCTCCTCGACTGTCTCGCAGCAAATTATAGTCATAACGTCGTTTGTTGGAGTAACGCTCATTGTTTATCATGTTACAATAAGGACGCTTGAGACGCACCGTTACAGCTCGGTAACAAGCTATCGTGCACGAGTGGTAGCGCGTTTCCTTGGCACCACGGGTGTCGCGTTCGAATCCCACCCCCTATCGTCCGGTATGTCGCCTGTGGTCATTACAGAACGTTTTTTTTTTCATAGCTGCTAATATAAAACAGTACGGCTCTTCATTGTTCCACGCTCAATTGTTCTCCTCAAATTGTCAGCCAGCATCGAGACGTAGGTGCCTAGGTAAAAGAGAACCGAGACGTAGTCGGCTGAAGATCAAATGCATACCGACAGTACGTTGCTGAAGTTCACTAAGAAATGTTTCGTATTTAAAATTTATCGCCCCTAGTATCAAACAACATCGATCGGCCATGGTTCTCATTTGTGATGCTTTTGTGGCATTTCTGGTAGCGAGATTTATTTTTCGCAGAACTCTCCTGTGGGTTGGATATGACGACGACGCGAAAGTTTATGCCAGTCAATGCCAGGTGAGTAATCGCAAAGTCATGAATAATGCCTCAGCTCGTTACCATGGTAAAATGTGGGATGAAATACGCAGTATCACCTAATGAAAGTCAGATGTTCATAAAATTATCGTTATAGTACTCTCGATAACGGTTCTTCGTTAGCAGAACTCTAGATAATGCAATTTAAACGCCGTGAGATCCGTCAGAGAGAAAAGCTGTCGCCACTTTAACTGAGGTGTTGAAGTGAGTCATTGTGGAATAGTAGCGCACATATTTCTATAGAAACGCCTTTGTACCCGCATGCTTTCGGGTATTTGACAATAGACTCTGAGGACGAAGCGCCGTACAGTGTATTCTTGCTAAGTAACGTGTACAGTATGGGGCGCTCACGGATGCTTCTCCTACTACGACCTTGAAAAAAAATCCTGGAATCATGTGCCTTCTGAAAAGTATTTGTTCTTAATACCAAGTGGAGTCATAAGTTGCGTCAATGCCTCCTTTAATAGTAAAAGAGGCATTGGTCGCGTCGTACACCACCTGCGCCTCTGCAGAGATCTCCCATACTAGAGTGGTGTCCTCTGAATCGTTCATCATTTGTTCTAGAAACAAAACAAGTAAATGTAGTTCATCGTGGATAGATTGTGCAGACATACTGATTACCATGTAAAAAAATGACAACCATAATCAGCCTCTGACACTGTGTTGGCATGTTTGTTTGATACCAGTATCTTGGTTGTGTGTATTTTAATTATATGTGTATTCTCCTGTGGTGTACTATGATACCGGCGGTAGATGTAAAAGGGGAAACCAGCGTGGCTGTGTAGTAAAGAACTTGCCTACAAGACTGGAACAGAACATTCTGGTGTTCGATTACGTGGAGAAAAGCGTCTTTCTCTCTCTCTTTTCGCTATAACTGCGACGGAAAGTTTCGCCACCAAAATAAGCCGTTGCAATGAGCAGACAGCTGCTCACGATGCAAAATCATCTCTGTAAGGAACTAATAAAAAAAATTACAGCATATGCACGGAGTGATTGATGATGAGTGGGCGAAGCTCGGGATGTTTATCGTAGATCGTGCCGAGTTCCGGATTAATTTAGTTAACGCGCATGCTACGAATCCTCACGGTTCAACTATGCACAATGCACAAGTGAAATCTCCCACCGGCACTTCATTGCAAGATCCAGTGCCTATATATATATATATATATATATATATATATATATATATATACCCAGTCGAAAAATCCACCAGACCGGGTCTGGTGTGTTTTACCCGTTCACACCAGAGCGGAAATTCAGACACGGGTTCTGGCGTGTCTGGTGTACCCGGCCGGTTTGGTGTGATCTGGCGTATCCGGTCGGTTTGACATGGTTTGGTGTGATCTGGCGTATCCGGCCGGTTTGGCGTGGTTTGGTGTGATCTGGTGTATCCGGCCGGTTTGGCGTGTTTTGGTGTGATCTGGTGTGCCCGGCCGGTTTGGCGTGTTTTGGTGTGATCTGGTGTGCCCGGCCGGTTTGGCGTGTTTTGGTGTGATCTGGTGTGCCCGGCCGGTTTGGCGTGTTTTGGTGTGATCTGGTGTACCCGGCCGGTTTGGCATGGTTTGGTGTATCTGGCTAGTTTTGTGTAATCTGGCACCAACCGATCGGTGCCACATACTATAACTTCGCACGGTTACAGTGCTGCCAAAACAGCGGATGTTACTAATCTTAGTACCATTGTGCCATGATTAAAATGTACTGTGGATCAAAATGTGCACACTTTTTTATGCCCGAGAAATAATGGCAGGCTGCAAGACACAGTAGTTTTGATATCAAAAAATGGCCGACTTGTTTATTTCATCCTCGGTCCTCTCAGCTTGCTAGTTTTCTGGAACAGCCATTCAAACCTTTTGTGGCCTTCTTTGACTCTTCTTCAGAGTGGCCTCGGACAGCAGTGTGGCACCTGAAAAAGACAAAAACAGTGTGTTATAGGAGTTCCCTCATTTATAGGGACACTACGGGCACATATTAGGTTGAGCAAGACTGAAAGAATGGGTTTGTGTTATAACCACTTTGCTATTCCTGGTGAGAATGGAGAAGTTGTAAGAAAACAACAATACTAAAAAATTGGAGTTTGTTTTTTTAACTGTGGAAACATGGGAATGTAGGCTACGTGAGAGCCGGCTATCCCATAAAAACTGAAGGATTCACTCCGAAAATTGGAGTGGTGCCTTCCTATTCCACTGCGTTTATATCTGTCTGATGTCAGCTCACCTATTTTGAGTGCTCGACTAACTGCTCCAGGTTTTAAATAATGCATTGGATAAAATCCGACAATAACTAAACGTACAGTAGCGACACTTATTGCTCAATATTAAGGCCATGGAGCTCACTGCGTCGTAGCATTGGCAGCCAAGATCATGACGTCAGGTCCACTTTCTGGCGTGGGTGATTGAAACTGAGCTGCAATGTCGGAGATTGTCAGTGCATGTTTAGGGATGTCAAACCCCAGAAATCAATCAACCATGTCACCTGATAACAGCTCATTAAAGTAACATTAGCAGTGAGTATACCATTGTGCAGAATATGCAACATGCTTCCCATACAGCCCGATATTGTGAAAGGAAATTTCAGCTCTTCAAAATATTTGAAGTTTTTTTTACTCCTGATGAAGCCAAGAAAGGCATAGGGGAAATCGTAGTTTTTTATGTACTGTAGTAATTATGGAATAGATGGAAAGGAATTAAGTGGTCAAACACACACCCACCTCTGGTAAAGACCAAACCTACAACCTTCGGATAACATGTCCAATGCTCTACCGAATGAGCTGCAAAGGCAGTCATTCTCCCGTCCACATTATTGGGTACTCGTGAGTGTACAATCCCAGGAGTGCTAGACAGCACCACTCGTTGCCATGACGATGAGTATGGAATACTTTGTGCCAGATGACGGCTCGTAGAACATATTTTTTGTAAGATGGCTGCTGCCCAACTTGCCCTATGCTTTCCTTGGCATCATTAGGTTGTTTCTAACAAAGAAATGTGCCCTGCCACTGTGGTCTAGTGGATATGGCACTCATGTGTGGATACGAAGGTAGCGGGATCGAATCCTGGCAGCTATGGCTGCACTGCAATGGAGGCGAAAAGATGAAGCCCATGTACTGTGCGATATCACTGCACGTCAAAGAATCCCAGGTGGTCAAAATTCTGCCCACCAGAATCCCAGGTGGCGGCTTATATACGCTGACAGCCACGGCGTATTAGCTAGATTTTCCTCTGTGGTCTGTTCACCTTTCCTTTCAGTCTTACTTTATTTCTGCAAAGTTCAAGTCTGCACAAGAGCCAAGAACTTCGTTTTTTACATTGCAGCTGTTGCAGTTACTTAAACTGGTGGTGGCAGTGACCAGACACCATCGTAATGAGCCCGTAATAGCCGAGTGTAAAACGCATCAGCACATTGCTGTTGTCATGTGAAAACAAACCGCTTCATGTGATAGTGCTGTAGTGCACAGAACGCAACTTGGACAAAATGCACAGAGATGTCCATGACTTTCAAAGTGGCGTGATGGACAAGGAAAAAAAAAACGGGGGTCTCGTTTTTGTTTACTACTACGAACGTTCACATGCATTCACAGAAGCTAGGCAGGTGTTGGATGATATTTACAGATGTTTACGACCTGTTGCCAGAACCTTATGATCTTTCTGAATGTTTCTGTCCGTTTCAAAGATCCGCGAGAAAAGGCTGCGGTCACCTTCTGACTGGTTTGTTTTATTATATCTTGCTTACGACATTCCGGAACACCAAATACTGCCGCCTACTCCCCTTAGCAAAAAGCACACATGAGTAATTGGATAAAGCATTGCATGACTGCATTTGTGTTCTTCAGCATAGGGAGCATAGGAACGGATAAGTGGCTGCTCACTTTGGCCGCCTGCAGCGGTCAGCTGTTTGCTATGCGCAGATATCACTAAGCCTTCACCGCTTCGAAAGCAGTGGGCGGTTCATTACTAAAAGACGCCAACACCCATAACATTCTAAGTTTTGTTACCGTTGTTCCCACTGTACCTTCTGCTCATAATTATGTGAAAGGTTGAAGGGAACAGCAAAATATTGGGAGCACCGCTAGCTACGACGTAGGTATATACGGATGAGCTTTCGCTACGCACCGTGCGCTGTGCATGCACTGTGCTTGGTTTTTATCACAGGTTCATAATAGAAACTAGAAGAGCCGCAGTCCTGACGAAGACAAGTCCACTTGTTGAAACGTTGGCTCCTGCGACATTCCCTGTTCTACATTTTTTTTAGCGATCTGTTCATAGGCTCGCAATAGGCGATTTGCAGTCGTCACTGATTTTTTTATGCGGTCAGTTTAAGCATCACTGCGCTTTGTTGGCCAATACTTTCTTTAAAGAAAAGGGGAAGAAACAAGCGTTGTCCAGTCTGCCACCTTGAGTGGCAGTCGTATTGAGCTCGCTTTGTAGAGCATCACAGTTCCTTAACGGCTTGCCGGTCATGCAACCACTCTGTTTTGACACAATCGCAGACTGCTAAAGTGCCATACATTAAACACACGGAACTCGCTAACTTCCACAAGAAGTGTGCTGTACATGATGCTATGTCCAATTCTGCCAATTGTCCTACCGATTCCGGTCAGAGCATGATATCCTTAGGAAAGAGGAGAAACACTGAGGTCATTTTGCTGCAAGTTGTTGTGGAATGTCGACACATAGCCCAACCATCCAGCTTCATTCAAATAAAGCCACTAAAGCTCATAAACACAGCGTGCCAATGCAGCAGCTATGCAGTTGAACGAACCAAGTACTCCAAGTACCGGCATGCACTGCGGCAGCGGCGGCGTAGTGGAACTCACGGTGAGATCAGTCTACTGCTAACTGTTCTTTACATCTTTATGATAGGCACTAAACAAGCAAGGCTTGCACCATGTGCGCAGCTAGGCATGGCAAAGTGACACTGGTAAGAAACCATACATAAAAGTTTAGATGGGCATTAATCACAAAGCAGCAACAATGCAGGCAGCCAGCAAACACACAGAAATTGCATAAGGTAAGCAGCACAATGCTCACAGCTTCCACATTATAAAAAAAAGGCACCACCAAGTAGTTCTTATGTGGCAGATACTAGAACAAGAGCACTCAACGAGAGTGTAACAAGTCATGTGAGGCATAACAGGGAGCACTGCAACAAAGCAGGCAAACTTTGCGAAGGCTTATTCTAGCCGAGAATCCAGTACTATACTGGACAGTAATTTAGGCTTAATGTTCCAATAACTGCTGTGGGCAGTGAAGGACATAGTGGCAGATGTGTGGCATTGTTGCTATATTTAACCCTTGGTATGCACACACACTCGTATAGGCAAGAATTTCAGCATTTCAGAGTTGCACCAGGTTACTGTGGCTTATGAGTGAGCTAACTGGTCTTAGTAGCAGCCAGGGGCCCATAGTCACTAAATTTGTAACAGGTAATAAGTAAACAATATCTATGACAGGTGGCTGACAGGGTTATAAATACGTGCTGCAACCGTGCAGACTGACCTCTAAGCACTTCCACTTCATGAGGTGATAATGGCTGTTGCACCAGCTTCTTGCCACCTTCTGCCATAAAGGAGTTCGGCAGTGTAGACCCTGTAGACCGTCATCCTGAAAGTGCATCTGTGAACCAGATGACTGCCGCAGACCTTTCCACAATGTGGGAGTCCTTGTGCACCCACATCAGGTGGTAGTATGGGGGCTTCAGTACAAAAACCCCATTTGCCATACGAACCTGGAGACAAATGAGAAATTGTTACATGAAACACCAATCAACCCATCCCAATGACAAAAATGAACGCATGGGAGTGCACAACCAAAAGCTTTTCCACTTGTTAAAGTACCAAGAAAAGCGTTGTTTTGCGTCCTACATGGCCAGTGGCAAGAAAAGAATGGTACTTCTGTATGAATATCGCAAGCTTCAATTAATAGAAATTTTATCCCCACCTACTCAGAACAGAGGTGAGAAAATAATTTCGGGGACCTGGCATGCCAATGTCACCGTCAGTTCAAATGCACAGAAAGACAGCTATGCCCCTTTTGTGCAAGATGTGGCAGCTAAGGTATTTTGCATCTGCATACCTATCACAGCTTTAATTGATGAAAAGATCGCTAAAAAGTATGGAGAACAGAAAATGTCGCTGGAGTCAATATTTCATCAAGTGGACTTGTTTTCGTCAGGATGGCAACCGCATTCTCGAGTGTTTGTTTCTGTATACTTTGCCCATTCTCCCCTGTCCACAGAAGGAGAAGACGGCACATGCAAACAAACAAAAAACAGAGAGAGAAGAAAAATGAGAGGGGGAAGTGGAAAGTTGAGTGACATGTGTTAGCGTCACTAATAGAAATGGAAAGAGCAAAAAAGAAGGATCCGCTCCTGGGCGTGGGCTATTCTTGGAAATGCACTGTATGTGCACTGTAAAAAACCAGGACGAAGAAAGGAACAAATACGCAAAATACAGGTGCTGCACTTGCCGCATGTTCCCCTCTTGCCGCACTGCACACACAGTGCGTTTCCAATGAAGGCTTTTTGCTAAAAACGTGGCTACACTGTTTAACACCATTGTTCTCATTGAACTAGGCGGGGGATGAGAACCTGAAAAGAGACTTTTGGGAAGAAACACTGTTTAGCCTGTACAGGTGAAATACCTTAACGTTTTATTGTCTTTGCTAACCCTCCACCATATCTAATGGACTCAAAGGTTCTCTTACGTTTATGCCTGTAGGCTGGACGGTACTGAACTCGTAAATGAGATACGATTCCCTATATTTTCTGTCCCCCGACGAGCGGAAATTTGCCTGACAGAAAACATCCGCTTTTATAGCTGCACCTAATAAAAGAATTGATATTTAGGAATTCGCAGTCTTGCCTCAAGAGCAGCCAAGCGGAGGTTCACATTATTTTGATTGGTCTCAAGTTAGCTGATATTTGCAATTTGTTTCTGTACTCTTACCAAGAAAAACTCATGATTGCAAGCCGAGTACTACTATTGGTTGGTGTCCCCCCTTTTTTCACCTTTAACTTCATCCCAACCAGACAGATCGCTGTCAAATGTTCACCTTTAAGTACTACTATGCACTGTGTCAGAATAAGTTCAATGAAACCACAATCCTGCAACAGCTTTTCTGGTCACAAAATTGTCACGTCAAATTGATACAAAGCGAGCATCCACCGCTAAAGGCCCAACTGTTCATAAGAGGGCATGTGAGCGCTGGTGCCACTGTGGGTGTCTTTGCAGTGGCAGCGGTTTTCTTGCTTTATACAATTCTCCCCTTGTCGCTTTAGTTTTGCGTAAGTACTTTTAACATTGAATGTACATGAATAAGTTCTTAACAATATGTTCTGCCATCAAATGAGCGCGCTTGCCTAAAGTGAAACAGCTGTCTGCATGGTCTCAGTTAAAGAAAACAAAAAAGGACACTACATTATATTTTTACGTACCAGAACCACCTGATTATAATGGGGACCGTGGTTGAGAATTTGAATTATTTTCATTACATATGATACTTTCATAAATCCAAGTGCATGACTGTTTTTGCATTCTGCCCTCAAATGTGACTACCATGAATGGATAATGCATCATTCGTCTCTGTGTCTGTGCTTCAACTCATGCTCGGTTAATTTCAGAAGTTTAGGTTTCTCCATCAGTCAGTCACGTTTTCACTGCTCACTTGCGATGGGCTACAACTATACGCCATGCGCAGCGCCTATAGGGGCGCCACTGAAAGCCGCGTAGCGGCGGCCGTTGGAACCGCTGGTCGGTCGCGTAGCAGACGCCTCATTTCACTGCAAGCATGACGGAGGTGCGCGCGTGCGATTTGCCGCTTGTACGCGTCCCAGATAATTACTTTTACGGCGATAGTGTGCGGAAAGGAGCCGCACTTTATAATAGTGGACATGTGTCCGATGTCACAGCTGTGTGGGACGACAATGTCACCATACGCGCCAAGTGTTTGCCACAGACAAGCGTCAACAAGGGATAGATTTGAGCGCAAAAAAGGACTGAGCTTTATATTCTCATGTTTTTTTTCTGAATAAAACCAGTTGGTAGTGAGCGCTCGTGTAGTCGCCTTCTTTTCCTTGTTTTTCGTCCTTTTTTTGCGCTCAAATGTATCCCTTACTGAACCAACGCGCCCAACAAAGCGTCAACATTAGGCGCCAACAAGCTTCCATACGAAGTGGAGCTCATCGCACCACTTTCTTTATAATGTCCCGATCACTAATGCCTGCATGCGTTGACGCATTAACCAACATTTTTTCTCGACACAGTAGCTTCGTTTACGTGCCATGTGTTTATATAGTAGATTTTGAGGGATCGCTGTCGCACCGGCGCATGGTTTTCACGGGTGCGGCCACGCGAAGGGTCAGCGTTGGTAAAACTTTGAAACCAGCACGATAAACTTGTGAAATATATCTCGACAGCTTGCGCTAGCGGCGCGAGATAGTCACTGCGGAGCTGGTGGTCACCTTGCTTGTCATAGCAGATTGGCTACGTATTTGCTAGGTTTTTTTGCAAGCTATTACCTCAAAATGGCGTTCTATTCTACTTCATCATCAAAGCCTTCAATGCGCACAGGTGCCATATGTTTTACAGCCAATATCCATGTAGTTGAGGCGAGCGCACAGCGAACATTCTGCACCGGTGATCGCATTCCAGTGCCATCAATAGGTAGAATGCAGCCGATTTCGTGCAGCACACGTGTGATTCCACGGCGCTCTTGTAAAGGAGCCGTCACCTGCCCCACATTCTCTGGCAGTGCGCTTCGCGCCTTTCGTTTTTCAAGAGAGCCTAGGCACCGCGTCTTATCAGTAATAACAAGCTCATGTGCATTGTAGCGTCTACAATGCGGGCGAGGTGACCAAGTGTAAACGTAGTAGCATTCGCTGAAGACGTAGCGGCATAAATGGAGAAATAAATAAAAACACGGTAAGCGTTCTAACACTGCCGTAAACAAAGCGCGATTGCTGACCTGCGTCATACAGCCGCAATCCACCGCCGCCGTCGCTCTCGCTCATGAAATAGCATGGGAAACCTGTAGAAGTGCGTTCCTGGCGATTTTTTGTGTGTGTTTGAGCAGCCGACAACGCAGCAGTTATTTTTCGACATCTCTGAAGCCCGACAGAGTCGTTAAATCACGATGAAAACACATCATCCGTGCACTCGCGTACACGCTCGCGGGAATACTGCTCGCCCGGACCCACCAACGCTTCCGAGCCGTGGCGGTAGATGGCGTAGTCGGCACTTTGCGCATCGCCTATACGCACTCGACAGAAGCAAGGACAATGAACTTTGGGAGGGCAGTGTAGCAGCTGCAACGATTCCCACTTGGACCTCTCGACCAGTGATTATGACCAGACTGTGCATGACCGGATCTGGGTAGTTGAAGTACGCGTTAGTTCTGCCGAACAAAAGAAGTACGGTTCATATTATGCAAGCAAATAAGGTAGTTCAGCTTGTTGAAACACTGACACTGAATGCATGCGTTTGCATGAGAATTGATCTGTTTACGAGTGGGACCAAGGTTTGCGATTCTGATATACGCTTGACTGCTCACAGATATTCTTGGGCAGCATCAGACTTAAGTGTCGGCTAGACACATTCCAGGGACACGCATTGAAATTGTAGACAGTGATGTCCAAGGCATTTAAAGCGTTTCATGGATACATGCATTATGCTACAATTCAAACCTGAAATCGCCATCTTCCTGCCGTGACACAGCTGGCTCCGAATCCTTGCACTGCTTTTAGTTACTCAGTAAACCACATCGAACATGAGTCTGGTGCTGGGCCTGTTGGTACTCTACATACCTGAAGAAAACAAAGATCCAGCGTTTATAGACACGTTCACAAGAGACTATATGTGTCTAGATGTCGGTACTTGCAACAGCTTAATGGGAAAAAAAACGTGCAGAATTCAAAGAGAAACTGATGCATGTATGTGCCATACAAAAAAGTGAGAAAGACAAGAAACAAAAAGAAAGAAAAACAGGTACTCATGGATAAGCTGGCTTACTCAGAAAAGTGTTATTACTACAATGTGTCTGTCTGTGCCTTCTTTATATTGATTCAGTTTTTGTATGATGCATGCGTGCATAGCCTTCCCTTCAAATTTAGAGCTTTTTTCAATAAGCTTTTGCGTATTGTTGTGCATTCGCCTAAATTCTCTTCTCGCATATGCGTCTAAAAAAGCTGTGTTCAAAAAGGGGTTGTGCAAATGCAGCCAGAGCCACGCACAAATTGGAATGCAAGAGAGTGCAAGGTGCCACTTGTGCAACCGCCGTGTAAGCATCAAGCAACTATACTGTCACGAGAACACTTAACATGTGCTTCCACTTCCTAGAGCAGGCTGCTTTCTCCGGTTTCCTCTTAGATACTTTTTCAGGATGAACATGCTTTGCCTTTTTTTTTTCAAGTCATCTTCTTGGCAACAAAAGACAACACAATGGCACACGCTTGGCTGCAGTGTATAAGGATTAAAAGAAATCTCTCATGCATGCCCAGTGATCACGGCCACACCGTGCAGATCAATGCCAGTCTGACCACGAACTCAAAGCAGTGGTCCACCTTGTATCTCACATTTTTCGTAGCTCAAGTAAAAGTAAACAAGCCATGTGTGCTAATAGTTCTCTTGCTCTCAGGCTGCATTATACTTGGTGGTTTAACACATGAATGTGAGCACAGCATTTGGACGAATGCATAGCATTTGGATGAATGGAGCTCAAGAGTGGATGAACCTCCGGCACGTCCACCTTTGAGCTCCATTTGGTCGATAGTTTTAAAATTATGCAGAAAAAGAGTGAAACAGTGGTTATTCACCTTGAACGTTCAAAAAGCCAAATTTTCGAGCCAGGTTGGGTGGGAAGGTTAAGAGAAATCCAATCATTCAGTATCAAAGTTAAATTGGGTTATAGGTTTCGTACAGTCTGTTGGCAACAAAATTCCTTACGTACAATGACAATGTGCACCATGTCAAGACTGCAAGTGGTGGTAAATCAAGTTGATACCAGTGGTGAAAAAAAAAGCTATGCATTATGAATGCACCTAGTGTGAAGTGCACTGTTGTTGTGTACTGATTACAGTGTTGTGCATCATTGCTAATACAGAAATGTTGAGAACAGTAAGATAATAAAATGCTTCGTCTAAATCAAAACAGTGAATTCATCAGAGGCAGCATAAAGATTATACGTGCTGGACTTTCTCATTTTTGAGATATTGCACTCCCTTTGAGAATTGATGGCCTTCACTCATAGCAAAAACTTCCATCCATATGAAAGCACTTTGTAAGTGCCCAACAAATGAAGGTGACATAATGCAGAAGGCTTTTCCTCCCAATGAAGCTTAATGAGAAGAGTGGAGTGTGGTCTACTTAAAGATCAAGGCCGCTCGTATGGAACACACAAGCGCAGCCCAAAGGCACCCACAGTGTGTATTGCCAAACAAACTTGGGACAGGGACCACGTACGGGCATAAGGCCCACATTAGCAAGCGACATCACCTTCTCTAGGTGTGATGTGCACTGGTATGCACGGTGTGCAAAGAAACATTAAAAGCCTTGTTCATTGAATAAGTTTATAGTCATTACATTCTTCTTTCTCCTTTCCTTTCTCTTGAAGTATCTGCTCCTAATTCAACGCACAATTTTTCAAAAATATGCTTGCTCACAAGTTTCTTGAATGCAGTACTCCGAGAATTATACAGCAAGGGTAGTCCTTATTTCAGGCTATTGGAAGGCCTTGGTCATTGACACACAGATTCCGCGCTTTCTGATGTCAATTTTAACACGATATTTCATAAGTATATTCGGAAACAGTCTTGTCGGCCATACGTACAAATTCCCATTTGCAGTGAACTCGGTGTCCCAGTTCAGCTGCCCGATCTGCGCAACGTTTAAAAAACACGCACACAACACACACGCGCGCGCGCGCACACGCGTTCCTGAACAGACGAATGTATCACGTAAATAAATAAAGGTCAAAGGAAAGCATAGGGCCGATCGCAGGGACGATGCGCTGCCGGCAGATCACGCACTGCAGCTATATGGAACCGTTTTGTTCCGAAACGATAACTGATATTTTAGAGGGTTTGGGTCCAGTACTGACGAAATTTCGGTTCGGATCCGCTTTGGCGCCATAGGAAACAGCAAGCACGGCAAATTGAACTTTAAAGCAACCGACAAGGCGCGGTTGATTGCGCACAACTATTAGGCAGCATCCGTGGCAAGCAGTTGCGCCTTCACACGGACGCAAGAAAAGGGGAGAGGATAGAAAGCCATTACGGCAGATCCCACAGCGGAGAAACATCAATTACAGCAAAATAGTGGCTCATCGCATAAGGGGCCCCACTAGCGCAGCTTACGTGGAAGGCGAAGCCGCAACTCGTCTCAAACCAGCCACCTGACCGCACAGGCCATCGAAAGAGAGCCGCGGGGCTACGCGAGTGCTACGATACCTTCGCGTTCGCAGTGCGCAAACGGCGCATACAAGCATGCTTGCCACACAAACAAAAGTTTATTATCGCGCTTTAGAAAGCAACTTTTCTAGCGCACGATGAGTACGCAGGAGTTCTGCTACCCCTTCCGTTGTTTTCGTGGAGCCTTTCTTATCGCGACTCACGATCGCACGTGGGACAAAGGTTCAAATGACTAACTGTTATACGTACCTGTTTCCGTTCGATGGTTGCTCCCCGGCACGAAACAGTAGGTCTTCGTAATCCGTTGCGCCGGTAAAACACAAGAGACGTGCGCACAGAGCAGAAAAATGCTTGAAACGAGAAAAAAAATGCGACTTGGCCGAGACGAGACCGGCGCGCACAGCTTGTTGACATTCCAGACGCACACAGTTGCCACACTGCATGGCCCCGTATGGCCGCACTCGCTATACACACTTTACGTGCAAAGTTGTTTCGCAAACCTAAATCAAAATGTGCTGTCATCAATTTGCACAACACACGAAACAAAACAAACGCGATGCATGCACAAATATAATGATAACGAAGGTTCTTTTTAAAACCAGAAATGAAAATGTTCACTCATGATAGGCACGAATTGTTGAGCGCGAAATTCAAAACGTCCTGCATGCAACAATACAGGATCGAGGCGTTCTTTCTAGTGAATGGATTCTTAAACAAATGAACAATCATGAAAGTTTTATTAGGCATTCTAAAATAGATTGAACGTTAGTAATTTAATAATTTAATGCAAATAATATTCTCAATAATAATAATATAGTTTAATGTAGGCAGCTTTTACAGGCAAGCTAGCTTTCGGTATAATTGTTTGTTGTTGTTTTGTGGGGTTTTACGTCCCAAAACCAGTTCTGATTATGAGAGACGCCGTAGTAGAGGGCTCCGGAAATTTCGACCACCTGGGGTTCTTTAACGTGCACTGACATCGCACAGCACACGGGCCTCAACATTTCGCCTCCATCGAAATGCAGCCGCCGCGGCCGGGATTCGATCCCGCGACCCTCGGATCAGCAGCCGAGTACCTTAGCCACTAGACCACCGTGGCGGGGCTTTCGGTATAATTAACAATGTTGCCCATATGTCAAAACAAACAGATGCAAAATATATTGGCGGTATTCCAGAGAACGCCTATTATAACACGGGCTTTTTAACACATTTATAACAACTGAGAACGCTTTTCATAAAATGGGTAACATGGAATTAGCTTTAAAACAGATCAGAACAATATTTTCCAGGAACTAAGAATAACTTGGTGTGTATCATGTCCACTCGGATATTTTATTCACCTGACTTTTTATGCAACAACACAGCCATGCCCAACTTGTGTTTCGTACTCACAGAATAGCGAACGCGCTACAATACACACCACGCCGCAGGTTGGCGTGTACGCCACAGCCAATCACACCAGGGCGCCGAATACGCCAGAACACACCACGCCACGAGGCTTGTACACCAGAACACACCACACCAGACTGGTGTGTTTTCCAAACACATCGCTCGAGGCTGGCGTGTACGCCACAGCACACCACACCAGTCTGGTGGGTATGCCACAACATATCACACCAGGCTGGTGTGTACGCCAGAACACACCACACCAGTCCGGTGGGTATGCCACAACATATCACACCAGGCTGGTGTGTACGCCAGAACACACCACACCAGTCTGGTGGGTATGCCACAACATATCACACCAGGCTGGTGTTTACGCCAGAACACACCACCCCATTCTGGCGTGTACACCAGAACACACCAGTGTATTCTGGTGTTAACACCAAAACACACCACAACACACCAGACCCACTCTGGTGGGATTTTCAACTGGGTATATATATATATATATATATATATATATATATATATATATATATATATATATATATATATGGGTTGCCGGTGAACGCTTCTCCAACGCGAGCAGTCGGTATTTCTCAATCAAGAAACTCGCTAGGAGACGCTGCCTGCGCCAACGTTGTCTCTCGCGTTTGCCGGGGCAGTGTCGAGTTCGCCGCGCGTGGCTCCCGGCGCTCGCGGCGAGGGCGCGAGCCGTCTCGTTTTGCTTTTAGAAAACATCTGGCGTCTTTCGTTGGTTTATTTCATCAATCAACGGTGTTTTGAACAAAATTTTTATTGTTTAATCATGCACAGGAGAAATCTCACCAGGCACTACCTTGGAGGTAAACAATGGCTGCTAATGGGAATAAGAGACAGAAGAAGTCGGCTTTTAGCTAACACTTACACTTCTACTTCTACTAACGTTTCCTAATGGAACATGCCAATGACTGCTAATGGGGAATGAGAGACAGAAGAATTCGGCTTTTAGTTAACGCGCACGCTGCGAATTTTTTATTGTTCAACAACGCACAGGAGAAATCTCCCACCGGCACCACCTTGCAGGTCAAAGCGTAAGACTGGTTACGCACTACGACTACGACTACGACGAGGGACGAACGGGTGCCGCTTTAAGGAGCTTCGCCCCTAAAAGTCGAAGCATACGTGCGCATAAAACAAACAGAATTCGTTTTGTGAACGCATAGCCATACAAAAAGCGGACGTATTGAGTGAAGGCCTGGAAAGGGTCACGGCTTACACCACATCCTTCTGCGCCTTCACCTTGCACTCCAGAATTCACTTCTCATAAGTGCAAAGCGTTAACACTCTCCATGAAACAAAACTCTGCCAGCCTCCGACGCGAAAGGAAGAGAGTTCAACGCGGTTGTAAACGGCTGCACCACCCCGCCTGCAGTGCCCTTGTATGCGCTAGGGGCGTCTACTAAAGCGCTCCGATTCCCAGCAGCGCCACCGCAGCGTGCATTACAGAGGGGCCGCCGCGAAGAGCGGAGACGGCAGAGTAGCAAGTATCCTAGGGGCCATAACCAGGCATTATCGAGAGCGTGCAGTGATGACGAGATGCACGAGAGTTGTTCGGAAGAGGCCTACAAAGCGCAAACAGAGGAAACGTTTGAAAAAATTTGACAGTGTGAAACACAGTGGTCGTAGCGAGCGCTTGAGGGAACGTGCAGCAGCAAGAAGACCCACAGGAGTTCGCGTGAGCTGTCGACTGGTGGAAGGCTCGAAATTAATGCAGAGAGATTTTTTTCTGTGTCCGTTAAAGAAAAAGAAATTGAATTATGTGGTGGCCTTTGGCGGAAAAGGAATTTGGATTAATATCAAGGAAATGGGGAGGAAATGTAGAAGAGATATACGACATAGCACGTACAAGAGTGGGCTGGAGGAAGTGCTAGACAGAGCAGTGAGTGATTTCAAGGTCAAGGAAAAGGAAAGTGCTGAGTGGGACTGCCAAGAATCTGTAAAAAAATATTGTAGGAAAATAAAAAATAGAAGTAGCAAATGAGCAAATAGTGGTGCGGAAATCTGCATAGCAAAGAATGGCAGAGAAAAGTTTTGTGTCTGTGTTCGTAGCCACTGGCCTGAAAAGAATTGTAAGGAATGACTGTAACATGTCCACACAGCAAGGGGTACTTTTGTGTGAATAGTGCAGTTATGTGTAGTTGTGTGATGGTGATAATCTAGTGTCATATGTCCCAAACCATGACACATTGTTGTAGCGACTAAAAGACGACGAAGAACTGCTTTGGCGGGGGAACGGGGGAAGAGAAAGAAGAAGAATAAAATCTTCTGTCTCTGTCAGTGTTGGAATGTTACATTGGCGCAGTCGACAGGATTAAGAACGCAACTATGTGGATAACTTCAACTTTATCCCGAAGTTCAAGTGACAGGCCATATTTTTCGACGTGCAACGTGGATGAAGAAACGTATGAATTGCCTGAAAGTATCACAACGTCCGAACTACGTGAGTTCGTCGCTCAGAAAGCTGGGAAGACGCCGGAGGAGATCGACAACCAACCATCAGTGAAGATGAAACTGAAGTACTCCGAGTTTCAAGAATACATGATGTGGCCGCTCTTGAAAGCGTCGTCAAGGGTTGCGCCAAGTAAAGAAGATTATTCCGTTAGCTCATGCCTCATGGAAGTTCTCCACCGTCAACAACAGCACGCAGAGTGACAGCAGCAGTTCATGGATAGTCTTCTTGCCGTCATCCAGGCACAACAAAGACCCAACAAGGAGATAGGAAAGCCTGATCCATTTGATGGTGAAAGCACAAGGCCGGAAACCTGGATCAAGTTCTACGAACACGCGTGTGAGGACAACTCGGGGCAAGAATCCAGTGAACGCATCAGGAACATGCGTCCATTCCTTACCGGACTGGCTCGAAAGTGGTACGAGCTTCACTACGCTGGACACGAGACCGACACGTGGGATGAGTGGAAAAGCAGTTTCCTGGCAGCTTTCGACGAAAACCCCGTTGAAAGGTGGGACCGAGCAATTTTTTACAAATTTCGATCAGGAAAGCCCCTCGAGTATTTTTATGAGAAAAGGCGGCTTCTTCAAATGGCAAACCCGGAACTTCCGGAGTCGGCGATAGTTCCGCTCATTATTCACGGCCTTCCTAAGGAACTCCAGAGACAGGCACAAGTGCAATCGCCAAAAACTGTCGAGGAACTTCTAGTTTCTATCAGGAACCTCTCAATTGATTGGAATTCCCAGAACCCACGTCGACCAGATTACCATCCCGACAGGGCACCTTGGAGGTCACGTGATCATGACAATTGGCATGGTCGAAACCGAGCGGTTAATGTAATCTCCGATGCCAGTAAGTACCAAGAGCAAATGGCTTCTTCGCATCCAGATGCAGCTGAAACAAAAAAAACGAATAAAAGAGGGTGCACAGTCCCACCTGACGACAAAATTGGAGACTGTTTTTCTAACGGCTCTTAACCTTCTGTATATCAAACTAAAGGTAAATGGTGAAGATGTTGATGCTCTCGTAGATACTGGGGCATCTGTGTCTGTCATAAATGAGGCACTTGTAAAGAGGAAAGAAATTATTCGAGGGAGGTCGGTACAAGTACAAAGTTTTGATGGGACGAGACAAATTTACGATAAATGGGTGAGAACAAGTGTCTCTTTTCAAGGCCAGAATGCTGACATTGACGCTCTCGTAGTAAAAGGGTGTGACTACAAATTTTTACTTTCCCGACCTGATATGAAGACCCTAAAGTTAAACCTTTATTGGAATGATGAAGTGACTGTGGCGAAAGAGACGTGCGCCTCCTTGAGTATCGCAGATCGCCTTATTACATGTGAAGACGACGTCCGCCACAAGTTCCCCGAACTTGTCTGCTTAAGCAACTACCCACCAGCAACAACAAAATTTTCGGTTCCTTTCAAGCTGAAAGACGTTACACCGGTCAGGAGAAAGCCTTACAACATGTCACGCGAGAAGAAAATTTGGTTGAAAAACGAGATCCAAAATATGTTAGATGCTGGCATCATACGACCATCGGTGTCTACGTTCGCCTCACCAATTACGCTGGCTCCCAAAGAAGATGGATCTTTGAGACTATGTACAGACTACCGAATCTTGAATCACCAAACGGACCTATTCCCTTTTCCTATGCCAAGAATTGATGGCATAATTGAAGAAACGGGAGGTTGCAAAATCTTTTCCAGAATAGATCTTTGCAAAGGATTTTGGCAGGTACCACTCGAAGAGGAATATAAAATGTACACGGCTTTTGTCACTCCCTTTGACGTATATGAGTACAATCGCTTACCTTTCGGGTGGAAGAACAGCGCTGCCTGGTTTCAAAAGATGATGAATGGCGTCTTGAAACCCTTTCTTGGAGTATTTTGCAACGTCTATGTCGACGATATTTTAGTCTATTCAAAAGATGAAACGTCTCACGCTGAACACCTGACTGCTGTTTTGATCGCACTGAGCGAAGCTAAACTGAAAGTAAATTTTAAGAAGAGTGAGTTCTTCAAGACAAAAATTACATTTCTTGGACGCGTCCTGGATGGATTTACTAAAAGCACTAAGGAAGAATCCGTGGAGCGCGTAAGGCACATGAAGAAGCCAGATAGTGTACACGCGCTCAGAGTTTTCCTTGGGCTTGCCGGACACTTCAGAAACTTCATAAAAAATTTTGCGGCCCGAGCAAAACCATTGAACAATTTGCTTCACAAGAACACCGATTTTATTTGGACTGATGAATGTGAAAAGGCTTACGACGACTTAGTATCAGCCATATCATCAGATCCGATCCTTACGCTACCCGATTTCAGTCTTCCCTTTGAACTGACGACAGATGCTTCCAACTTCGGTGCAGGTGCTGTTCTGTATCAGCGAAAACATGAAAGAGGAGCCCAAGTTATTGGCTACTATTCGTATACGTTTACGAAGGCAGAGCAGAACTACAGCACAACAGAGAAGGAGGCATTGGCTGTTGTTCTCGCAATGAGGTATTTTCGCTCTTACATCGAAGGTGCAAAATTCAAACTATTCACTGATCAATCAGGCACTTACCCATTTGCTGAATGTTTCACAACCAAAAGGGAGAATAGCCCGATGGATCAGTGAAATCCAGCAGTTTGACTTCGAAGTCGCACACAGAAGCGGGCAAGAATTATCAGATGCTGATGCACTTTCTCGGCTTCCAGTAATCAGTGAATGTGGGAACAAGGAAAGTGTGAACCTACTCAAACTCTGGGAAGGTACAGAGCAATTGATCCCCATAGGAAGAAAGTTCCAGGTTCCAGCTACGTTGGTACGAAAGGTTCTTGAGCTGTATCATGACAGCCCACATTCAGGAGGACACGATGGGTTTTGGCGAACCTATTACAAATTGAGAAGGCGATTTACAGTGGCCAGGAATGAAGAATGATGTCGCCGATTACATTAGATCCTGCCACAATTGTCAAATCAACAAGGCTAAATACAAACAGAAAACAGACACTATGATATTCCCACCTCACGCAAGTGTGCCGTTTGAGACCATTCATGTTGACTTCGCTGAGCTAAAAAAAAAGCGAAGGCGTGAGGAGAACTCAGTCTTTCTTAGTATGCATTGACGAATGCTCAAGGATTGTTGCGGCCAAGCCAGGAAGAGAGAATGCGCAAACCGTCATAGCACTACTGAGCAGAGACATGTTTAAGGGACTGAAATGCATAGTATCTGACAATGGATCAGCATTTAGGAGCCAGGAACTTGCAAAGTGGGCACAAGAAAAAAACATCACTCTGAAGTTCACAGCCCCATACCATCCGTCAGCCAACGGGCTCGCAGAACGGGTCATACGAGACATAAAGCAATACATAAGCATGTACCCGGAATTCCCAGGAGGGTGGAAATGTTGCCTACAAGCAGCAGTGTCGCATCATAATAGATCCCATACAAGTGCTTTGGGATGCAGTCCCCAATATGCGGCCTTCGGTGAACCGGCGTATCTGCCTGCAGACGACACGCTGGAAATCAAGACAAAACTACACCTTGAGGAGACCAAGAAGACTGCAGAGAGCCAAAGAAAACACAGGGAGTCGCTTAAACGAGCGTTTGACAAGCGGCATAACAACAAGATCCCCAATATTACTCTAGGTGATCTAGTTTTGATACGGAAAGGCTACGACAGTCATAGTACAAAACTGTTCGGACCATTTAAGGTGACCAAAACGGCTACAAAAGACGGAATACTTAAGACCATCGGCTACGTAACGGAAGATGGTGTCATGGAAATAGCTGCCATCAGCAATGTGATTCCCTATATCCAGCGGAGGGACAAAACAAAGCCAGAGAGAGTGTAGCAACTAAAAGACGACGAAGAACTGCTTTGGCGGGGGAACGGGGGAAGAGAAAGAAGAAGAATAAAATCTTCTGTCTCTGTCAGTGTTGGAATGTTACAATAGTTATACTGTATTGTATATTGTAGTGCGTTGTTCAACGGACACAAACGTGAGCGGAACGAGCATTAACTTCTGTTTTATCCAAACACTGAGGGAAGTGGTTTTATATATTAGTGTTGTGTGTGGTGGTGACCAAAAATGTGCGTAAAGGTGTGTCAGTGCATGCGTGAAGGGTGTGGTGATGACCATTACTACGGTGAGCCCAAATGTCCAGACGTCACTAGAGGTTTACATACAAGGAACAATATTGGCAAGTTGCTAAGAAGTGAGAATAGAAGCGTAAGCACTTTTTTAAGAAAAAAAACTTTAGAAGGGGGGCCATTGTCATGAGTTAAAGGGTCTGATGCGTGGCCCACGCGGTGAAAAGGAGCGGTCAGGAGAGCGGCAGAAAGCACGCGCTGTGGTCACGTCCGTGTACATAAGCGGTGAACAGTCGGCTCATGGCACGCGACCAGAGTCGCGATTGAATTTGAACAGCATCGAACTGGCATTCTCTGAATGGAACCGGTCGACGAAGATTCTCCTGCCAGCTGCGGATTGGTGACCAGGAGACGAGGGCGCCGGGCTCTGGAGTGGCCGTCGACCAGGCTTACGGCTGAGTGAGATCCCTCGGAGTGGCAGCTGTCGAACTGCAACTGTTGCCAGTGCACCCACGCCCCTTTACTCATGACAAGAGTACTGTTCGGTAGCGGCGTACGCGCAATGCATAGGCGGCTTAGTAGCTTATGCCTTTTCGAATATCCAACTCTTAATACTTCAGACATGAACAGATCCCCCACGCGATCCTGAAAAAAACCTGCCTTGCTCACATCAGGAGCTCTGAAGTCAAGAGCCCGGAAGGAGTGAAAGTGATCCTTTATAAAATAGACGTACTCCAGCTTACGTGCTGTGGCCTATGGGAGAGAGTTATCAAAATAATTGATGACTTGATGAGCTGCATCAAACGAGCTTTCGGATTGGAGATTTAGTAACTTGTATATCGTGACTCGTCATTTCACTTCCCTCAGTTTACCGTGTGAACAAATTGTACAAAAATTACCACTGCTCACGGCAGTTGGGAATAGGCACGAGCCAGAGGTCAGCTCAGATACAATCTTCTGGTGAAAACGCAGTCAGGCTTAATGGAATGCTCAGCGCTGGCAGTGAAATTGATACAAAGTGACGCTTCTCGAAACGATTCTTCCCGTTTTAACAGATGGAGGAGAAGCAACTGGCGAAAATGCTCGTGGAACTCCACAATGCGTCTGTGAGGTGAGTACTATGTCGGCAGTTACTTTTTAAAAAACAAATTGTGCAGGACTCTGTTATGGTGCAGCACGGACTTGGCACTACCAGAATTCTCGGACTTGGGTCCAGGCGCGTATTTTCCTAGGGTGGTCATGCACAGTCCAAAACGCCAGTTTCGCGCCGCTATTGCCCACCTGCAGCCGCATAACCGGCCCCTCCCTTTCCTATAAAGTTGTTACGTTTTCGTTCTGGATGACACATACTTGCGTGCGCTGTGAAAGCGCGCAGTGTACCTTGCTCAATCAGGCCTCGCGCCCGTACTAGTTAATAGCTAGGGCCTGCCCTTTTGTGCGCCACCGTAGCATTAAGCCGTACCTAAATTTTCCCTTAATAGTGAGTGATTGATCTGTACAGCTGGAAAAAGAACCACACGCGGTGAAAACAACGAGCGTAGTCTCTACAAGTGGCGCAAGGCTCGCGACAGGTACAGTTTTTTTTTTTGTTCGCGGGGAACGCAAGAAAATCTAAGTGGCGTTGATGCAAGCGAAAAAATTCCCATGAGGCATGCCGTAACATTTCTACCACGCTGCGCGGTTTTCATTGCTTTCTTTCGTGTTTTTGTTTGTCCCGCACCATACATTGCAAGATTTCGACACTCTCAGGCCCGTGAAATCAGCCGGCATCTTAGTTTTCGGAGACCAATCCTGCGCCTAGCGAAGGCTAGGTGCAGGTTTGGTCCCGCACCAGGTTCGGACCGCACCGATGCCTACCGTCAAATTAAAACCGTCAAAGGTGGACTACCGTCACAGATGGACAACGGCAGCTATGAAGTAGCAAGCCACATCGCCAATATATCGAACACATGCAAGCGCGTCATTCGCAACGTTCCTGTAGACCATGCAGCTGAAACATGTCAAGCCTATTGCACTATACGGACTGGGTCTCATCCTGACTGGACTTTGCATGGGAGCCACCACGTCAGTCTTAGTCACCTTCAAGGGTACATTCGTGCCATATTACACCAACTAACGCGCTGCGTACCCTATCGCTATAGGACGGAAGCCTGCAATCTCCGCCCCACAGTAGACCACAGATCTGATGATTACAAGAGCTCCGTACAATCGTTATGACAAGTGTGTGGCATTCTAAATGTCCCACATGATCATGACTGTCAATCTAACTGTGTGGTGTCTAAGAAAGACCATTTCACCTGCTCCCCACAGTGTCCGAAATGGTAAAATATGAAAGCCCAATCCAGCACCCACACTTTTTGAGCAAGATGCAGCGTGCCTCCTTGGACCAAGCACGCCATTCAAAAACATTCGAAGAGGATGCTCACAAAGTCTAACGAAACGGCAGGAATGCCGCAGCCCCAGCCGAAGTCACAGCAGACGCCACTACAGAAGGAGAAGCGTTTACCCAAATATCAGCTCCCGCACAGGCCCAAGAAATAAGGCGAGCTGGGCTCAGGTAGCCTCCCCTGAATGCCCCATTCAGAGGCAGCTAACACAAATGGATGAGATGGCTCACTTGAGGGGAGAAAATGCGAAGTTACTTCTCCAGGTTCCGTCCTTTAAATAATCAGCCTTTCCCACAGTGGGTATAGATCTGGTAAACAAACCCACTGCACCTCTAGCTCTGATTACGGCGCTTGTCCAACGTAAATTGCACTTCTGATGTGTCATAAGCGCTACGACCGCAACACATATACTCTGTTACCATTTGGCATGCTCTTGTGCAACTTTACTCCATCAGGTGGGCATACTTCAGAGAACTACGCCTGTGATGGCGCATCAGCACACTGCATTTTCGGTTTGCACTAACGCAACTTCAAACGTTAACTCGTACCATGAGCTCCCATTGAGACGCCATAGTGCTACCTATGTTTCTGTTTAGCCCACATTAAGCATACACAAGAGTGGGTTTTCATGTGCTTTGCGCAAGGACCTTGAAACTACTCTTAATACTTGACAGAATGCGAACAAGTCTCCATAGGCAATTTCCACACTGGCTGTTTTGCATGGCAGATTCCTACAGTGCATGGGAGCTAAAGAATTTATTGCTGCTCCACTGGTGAACGTTGCACACCGATTTCGGAGGTTAGTTAAATTCATCAGTCCACGTCGTGCGACGCTAGGTTGGCGCCGGTCTGTGCACTCGTCGTCTTGTCAGTCTTCGTCGCTGTCGGCGACAATGTGAGGACGCCGAAAGGTACAACTTCAGAAAACAACGGCAACTTCAGCGACAAGAG
>CM023486.1:19608725-19646886 GCA_013339685.2 Hyalomma asiaticum
CGGAGCTAGCATACATCATGGACCACTGTCAACAAAATGTGGTTGTACTAAAGTGAAGTTTTATTGAAAAGGGAACCAAGCGACAGTAGCGAGTAGCGGGAACAGAGCCCAGCGGGACGGAAGAAAAGTACACGCACCAAGCACGAAGGGGTACCAAAATGAGCCGGAAAAACCCACGCGGTAAATGGAAAACCATACCTGTTTAATTAGAAAACAATGAATTACAGTACCTAGAAAGAGATATCCGCAACAGACTTCGTTCACGCACTGCGCACAGTTCGTTTGTTTAGCACACACTGCCCGTTGGTCTACTTCGTCGTCGCAAACACATCGCTATTTTGCAGTTGCCTGCGTAGGACCACACTGGAATGCCGACACAAACACCTACACAGGAATACAGCGTCCACATCTCGGTGTTCGCACACGCGGAGTGGAGATAAAGCACATGGTCACTCGCAAACGCACGTACACTGCCGAGACACCGCTTGGTGTTCTCCGCACACGTGGAGTGGAGATAAAGCACATGGTCACTCGCAAACGCACGTACACTGCCGAGACACCGGGAAACTACGTTGACGAGACATGCCAGCGCACACCCCGTACGACCAGTCCGACCCCCGCGAATGACCCCCTTGCTCCCCTCCTTTTTCATTGTCCCGTGCAGCTACGCGCCTGCTTACAAAAGAAAACATGCAAAAAATGCGTTTAGCCTCGCTCCCATGTCGCTTACTCACTCGGAGCGAAAGACGCGCTTGGAAAGGCTGGGCTTCGCTCTGCTGGGCGGCTGGATGTACACACATTTCCCAGAAGCACTTACGTGCCCACGGGTGGCGCTGCGGTGCTTGAAAAAGGTCTATTGTAAAAAAAAGTTGCCTGCGTGTATCTGCTGCGGATTCATATTCATAAACTTGCGTCTGCAGTAGGCACACACAGACTACGAGCATAACAAGCACATGACCTCAATAGGTACGCACAACACTGCAGACTAGGGGCATGAGAAAGCATGCAATGGGAGGAAAAGAAAAGACTACGAGCGCTACAACGTCCTGCATGTTTTACATCTGCACGATCTACACACACACACCGCTAAGATCAAGGTAAGATTCCAACGAAAAGAATAAACGTCTCTCACGTGTGCCTCTTTGGTAAGAAAATCGAAAGGGACAGAGGGTTAAAGAAAAATAAACACGAAAGAAAACCCTATTAACAAAACATACAAGGAGAATGAGCAATACTTAACGCGCGATTAGAAGAGATAGGAAGTCCGATGAGCCGTAAGAGTACTTGCTAACACGTGGTCTTATCCGTGGCGTGCGAGCCGATAATCCATAGAAAAATCAACGGGCTGTCGATTCCTCGCTACGCCGATCTCTGCTGAAAACTGTTGCGCTCGTTCGGCGTGTCCGTGTGCTTGCAGAAAACACCATCTTAGTAACATCACCCTTCGGCCACCCTATTCACACTTCTCAAAAATTCTGCCGCATGTTGACAGTGTCCTGTCGCCACCACTGACTGCAACGCTGGGAAGGCTACGCAAGTAGTCCGTAAAGAAAAGGAGAGGTGGATCGCTCCGACACACAAACGAGCTACACAAAACACAGACTCGCGCGTTTCGATTGTTTCCCCTGCAATTACGAGCGTGTTTTGTTAAGCTGATCAGAACTATATTATGACGTGAGGCTGCGACCGAGGCATTTATTGTTTTTCGCTCCCGCAAGCAACGGACTACTTTTTGGTCGCGGAAATACACAGAGTAATCACAAGCACCATCTTTTACAGCGCTGCACGTGCAGGCACGCACCGCGACTGCCTACCGTGTCCAACTTGATGCGAGTTTTGGTACACAAAGGGGCTCGCCGTCTGCGCCCCTCAGCCGGAGGGGTGAGCGCTCTCCTACGGACGCATTCTTGTTTGTGCTTTTTGCAAATTGCCCCTGCTCCCTCCAAAATAAAGTTGTTTCTACATCTACCAGCTTCCCTTGACTGGTACATGAAAGTTTTACGTGCCCTCAGTAGTTGATAAGCGTGACAGGCTTTATCTGTGTTTTTATCTTAGCTGCACAAATTCACCTCCTCTCTCGACCAATATACGATGCAGCATATATCAACGAAATTCATAGCTCGACGCTAATTGGTTCATAGTACTAAATTTTGGATAGCACGGATTCGACCGTTCGACTGTTTGCTTCAGTGTATTTTTTTTTGTCTATTGTCCTGTGTCAAATTCGCAGTGTCCAGTTCTTCTGAATGTAGCGGAGGTCTCCGTATTAATTCTAACCACCAGGGCCCCCTTGATGTGCTCGAGGACACATTGCACAAACGTTCGATTTCCGTGGGGCAGTACTGGGGTTCCTTTATTTTATTAAAGTTGTTCTCTTTCTGCCCCCGCAACTCCACCAGCACATGGAATGTAGCAGTTTCGACAGACAATCGCAACCACGACCTCGTGCTTCGCTGCAGCAGGCCACGACCACTTAGCCCCCGGCGGTGAATGAAAAAACAATTGCATATACCGAAGCATATGCCAGAGGGACTAACAGCGACGCGTAGAGAGACGAAGTGCCACCGTTCATCCTTCAGTTAGTCCCTTTGAAAATAAGGACGAAACATTTCGACCATGAGATTTGCGCACGGCACGCATCGTTTTCAGTTACTCTCTCCCCAGACTAACCGCTGGTCGCGAGGACTAACTGCAGCGGTTACTCCGGTTTTCGTCCTTTGCGGCTTAGAGTGTAGGTCACTCTAGCAATGCTCGCGCTCGCGGGATGAGCGAACACCGAGTCCCAAAGACAGCCCTTTCGAAGTGCAGTAAAGGAAGGTCACAGAGCGAGGCAAAGCGAGCAGCGTCACTCACAAAGCGCGATTACATTCCGAGCAAGCAGCGAGAAAATGCGTCGTGAAATAAAAAGGTCGGGCCGCCGGCACACTCCGGACAGAGAGTGTGCACGCGCCGCGACAGCAGCTGGTCGCCGCCGCTGTCATGCTGCTAGAACTCACGCCGCATTCCAAATATCCATTTTGCGTGGCCGGGCCTGGGGGACTGCGCGAGTCGTACTTGACCTACGGCGACATATAGCGCAGAAGACGTCAGTGTATACCTTGGCCTTTAGAGAACCTTCCGCCGCTCTGGCCATAAGTTTGTGATGAACACATGCCTGATATCTTGCTAATAGACAAGGGTTCGGGACATTCTAAAAGAAACGAAACGACTAACGGTTTACTGGGCAAAAAGAGCGCGAACGAGTAGCCCAGTATGTTATTTCAAGCTAGCTCGCACACAGCATGGTAGTTGCAGCATGCACGATTAATTCATTACGAAAACTAGGTTCCATGCAGTTACCCAAATCAACTACGAATGCACGAAAGTTATCCTACCGCGCAAATTCTGTCGGGTGCTTACATTGAATAGTCGTCGCTGCTTCGACAACGCTCAATGAGAAGACCCAGGTCCATTGCTTAAAACACCGGAAGCAATAATTTGTGGTCCATGTACACGGTATATCATCGCACACCTCTTTTCGAGTTCACTTCAGTTCGCGCATGCGTCAAGTTTCTTAACGACAACGGTATATCATACGGATCCACCCGCAGTACAGGATTTCCTACACCATCATCTAGTGCAGAAACGTTTACTTAGACTTCAAAAGCTGGGAAGCATTACAGTGAGCACATTTTTCCGTGGTCATACACAATTTCTCGGTATTTAGCCTAACCAACTGCGTAAGCAGAATTCCTGCTTCACTGGAGCACCTGAGGTATACTAATCGAATATTGTGGCATTACTACTCTGATACGCCAGGAATGTCGATGCTGTATTCACATACGGCTCGTGATTATGCTGAACCATGCGAAATGTCTCATTAAGCAGTATTCGGCTAAAGGACTGTTTCAAATCTTTCTTGAGCAATTCCGAAAACGTTCTGGCAACCAGGAATGATGCACAGGTTATCGTGGTGTTCGCCAAAAAATAGGTTTACGTAGGTAATGTGGTTAGCGACGATGTTTGATAATCCCTGTGATCAAAAGCTGCTATCTATACTTGCAGATATATTTATTAGTATATTTATGATAATCCCTGTGATCAAAAGCTGCTATCTACCTGCAGATTTATTTATTAGTATATTAAGTAATGTTTAAGCTCTGGAATTGAGCATAGGTGACATACATAATGCACCGATGAGCAAATCACTAAAAACGTTTTAGAACAGGGAATGTCGCTAGAGCCAACAGCGACGTTCCCTGTTCCACGTTGTTTTCTCAATTTGTTCATCGATTCAAGCCTCTGAGCTTCTCCTGAGCTTCTCTTCTAGTATAATAATGTGCGTAATTCCAGCTTGTCTCTTTTCATAAGCTCACGGAACAAAGGCGGTGTGGATCTTTACGAACGATGGTGATTTGTCGGTGATCACTTATCGTACACAGCTTCTTTGGGTGAAGCAATTAAACGTGGAAACCATGGATAACGTTTCCAAGATTTCACAGTCACACTAGTGCTACATGAGAGAAGCAGAAAAATTATAATCAATAGAAGTGTCAGACAAGGAGATACGATCTCTCGCCGAATTTTATTCACTGCATGTCTGGAAGAAGTCTTTAAACTTGTAAACTGGTAAAAAAGGGAAATCAGAATAGAGGGATAATATCTCAGCAATTTAAGGTTTGCACACGACATTGTGCTCTTTAGCATTGATGGTGGCGAACTATGAAACATGATTGATGCCTTAAACATAAAAGTATTGAAATGGGCCTCAAAAGTAATAGCCAAAAGAACAAAATTATGCTCAACAGCCTAGGTAAAGAAGAGGCATTTAAAATTAGCAATGAACCCTTAGAATATGTAAATAAATACGTATACCTGGGACAGCTACTAGCAGGGACGTCTACCCATGAAAAACGTTCTCGCTCTATTCAGTGCGGGCTGAGCGCATTTGGAAGCCATTCCTAAATCACGACTGTGGAAACATGACGCTGTCAGTATAGGGAAAACTATTTCATTATTGCATTCTCCCGGCACTAACGTACGGTGCAGAAACGTGGAAGATGGCGAATTATCTAGAGGCGAAATTAAGGAGCACGCCGCGGGCAATGCAAACAAATATGATGGGTGTAACGCTGAAATATAAGGAACGAGCGGAATGAATCAGGGAGCAGACGGGAGTCGCTGGTATTGTTATATCAATATTATATCAAAACATGTCTTGAGGAGGACAGATAAAATATGGAGGCAAGATTGACGGAATGGATACCAAGAGAGGGAAAACGCAAGAGGCAGGCAAAAGATTAGATGGAGCGATGAAATTAAATTGCTTGTGGGCATAAAGGGGAAGCAGCTCGCTAAGGATAGGGTGGGTTGGAAATCGTTGGCAGAAGCCTTCGTCCTGCAGTGTACCTAAATTCCGCTGATGATGATGAATTCTGCTTAAACGCTTTGCACCGCACCGTGACGAGACTTCCCAGACTGGGCAACTTGGCACGTGTAATGTCTTGCACTGCTTTTTCGAAGTGAAACCAAGTCACCGGCAGCATTAAAGCCTCTTGTTCTTTATGAAATATTTGTGTTCTGCGTGTTAAAAAAGCGACTTCAAATTTCATTACATATTCTAGTTGGTGTAGCCCTAACAAGAAACTTTCCACAGATAAATACCCTTATTTCTATGCGCGTGCTAAAATTTAGCTTACTGATATTTAGCTAGTCGCCTGATGTTATTTAGTTTGATTACTGTATTATTAATGGAATGCACTTGTATTTCCTTATCCCCAACTGCTTGCTTCTCGGTGGTGGCTGACAGCGCCCGTGTATGTCTAAGACATATGGGTGTATGTCTTACACCCGTATTGCAGCATGGGGTTCGAACTAACGCAATTACCGCATTTCTCAATGCGTGTGGATAACCACGTACAAAATTCTACGCCTCAGAACACCGCGTTCAGACGCCTAACGTGCTTTTTTCCGCCTCAACGAATAAGGGAAGCAGATGCAACCTGAGTCTGTATCTAGTTTCGCTCACAAGCTTTGACCCGCGCCGTGCAGCCTATAAACGGCAGGCTACCACAATTCAACGCTTCGACTTTTTTCTATTAGTTATATTATATCGCCAACGAAGAACACGAAATTATTGTAGAATTTATAATATTGCCTGGTTCCCGTATACAGCACGTGGGTAAGGAGAACCCCCGAATGATTCGAAAATTGCCTTTCATAAGGCCAGTAAATGGATCGCAAGGCCTTTCAGAAAAAACACATTGGCGGTTGATGCTAAACTCTTGTTGAATTCTATACATCCGAGCAATCATTCAATAGTAAAAAAGCGACATACTAAAAACATGGGAGATTTTTTTTTTGAAACAAGCCTTACGTGGCGCACGTTGAATTTTTGCGTACAGAATATGAATCTGATGGGCTGGACAGGTAAACAGCACGGCTTTGTAATCGGTGTTGTGCGGGCCCGAATGACTGAACGCAGTTTATGCCACGTGTTCGTTAAAACACAAGAAGCAAAACGTACTCCAAAGACACTATCAGCCCAGTATTGATTGTCTTATCATATAATTCCGTCTGCGGGAGGTTTATTTATTGTACCCAAGATGCAGCTTGACTTGTGCGTCGTTACGAGGGCAGGCCCACATAGCAAAGTTATAAGCTAGTCGTCCTTAGTCAAGCGGTACATGCATAGGCACCTCCCAAGTTAATATTCCTGTCTCTGTTATTCATCGCGGTATTTCATTAATTTTCTTATTACGATCATGAATATTTTAGCCGAATCTAGCATAGTACTGATGACAAACTCGAAACGGCCCGCATATCGACATTGTAAGCACAAGCAGCGAAGGTGAATACCAACATTTCGCTTAGGCTTGATTCACAAACTATCGCATTAGTGTTTTTGTTTGGCATTATCACACTGCCTAAGCTCACATTACCAAATGCGAAACAATGGGGCCTTTTGCTACCGCCTAGAAGAGGTAATGCGAAAGGCTAAAGACCGAGGGGCTTGAAGCGGAAAGCTTTGAAGGTCGCACATAACGTCAATGTAATTTTTCAAGGGCTGCAATGGTTAGCATTCCGTCACGTAGGGCCCATCGCGCATATTCAATGCGGGTACGAGCCACGTGTATTGCGTAATCCACGTGACACGCGGTTTTCACACCTGATCAATTGGTGCACTGCCGCACCCTTGTGACTGTCACCTTACTGGACACTGTGTCCTAGCCACGGCGCTCGTGTAAAAAGCGCTGTTTCAGAACCTTGCATTTATTAAATTGAGCTAATTTTTTCTCATGTGACATATGACAGAGAGCGAAAGAGAGAGAGAGAAATGATAGGAAAATACTGAACTGGGGATGATTATTCTATTCTTGACAACAAGCCAGTGTCACGTAAAAAGTAAACAAAACCTTGACCGACTTCCGATGTGATGACATTCGAGGCTGACACTCCGAGACTGTCTGCTCTGACAGCGGCTTATCAAATCGTGCCCGCGTAGCCGCGAACGGGAGCCTATGCGCACTATAGCGCGGACTATAACGAAAAACACGACGGATGGTTGGAATAAAAGCCGGTTATAAGCAGGTTGACCAGTTCTCACTAAATATACAAGGGCGTACTTCACCAGGTGTCATAAAATGTACAATATAACAGTGATGAATAAATAAATGAAATTTTGCACCATTCTATTAAGTTATTCTAAACATAGAATTGAACAGAACAGAATTCTTATTCATGAAGCATCACAAGAGGAACCTAAGATAACAACACTTGCACAAATTGATTATGTGGCCATACATGGACAAATTACACAATAAGGATGATGCGGGTATACTTACAAAAGCACTGTTAGGATATTCCTTGACGTAATAGTTTCTAAATTAAGACCAATGCGCTTTGATATATTTGCAGTAGCACTGCGGATCATTTGGTCGCTGCGTCTAATGCGTGATGGAGGCACGCATTGTATGTGGCATGTATGATATTTTTCCCAATTGTCATATTTACTAAGAATGATGGCGCAATGTATCGTAAATATTTTCGCTAGGTTATGTGTTGGCTAAGTTAGAAATTGTTTCTCTTTGTCTAAATTATTTCTGATCACTCTATAGTGCTGTATTTACTTATTCCCTATACCGATTTACTTATATATTTGCTTTACAAAACGAGGTACACGGGATTTCGATTGTTTGCACCGTATTATCTGTACGCTACTATTGTGCACTCTTCTAACACAACCGTCTTCTCATGGTTCCTTTCGCATGAGACATATAAGAGAGGACATCACGAAAAGGCATGCACGAAACGCTTGAATAATACCTTGCGCGCCATGTCGTCTAAACAATAACCGCGGACTGCAGTCCTGGGATAGAGAATACCACGGACTAGAATAAAGCACTTGCTGGCTGCAAACTCACGTGTTCAGTTTTCCGCTCCAAAATGTTCTTTGTCATCGCTACCACACACTACACCAACTTCGGCCGTTATAAGCAATCTCTGAAATCTTGAACTCTGTACTGTCCACGTGAGAACCATCACACGTTCTCGATAGGCTAATCATCGGTACCTCTGTCGTACAAATCTCGGCAAACACATACATTCATGGCAGAATGCAAGCGGATGCACGTGCTACGCTCGTAGGAAGTCTGAGACTCTGGTCATGCATCATTAGGTGAGCGTTCATTGCCCTTCATAAAGAATGCTGCTTTCCAAAGGTTGACACCATTGTAACCAATCATTAAGAATTAATGGGTGAACAGCAGGAACAATGTTTTATTTAGCCGTCATCGCTACATCCTCCGAACATTCCTTAATTTAGAGAAATAATAAAACCTAAGGAGTCAGCTGAAATGCAGATCATGATAGCATTATTTATTTATTTATTTATTTATTTATTTATTTATTTATTTATTTATTTATTTATTTATTTATTTACAAATACTGTCAATCCCTTGAGGGATTATAACAGGAAGGGCAAAAACAATGATAAAGTAGTGAGTAAACAACTTACAGACACATATATAAATATATGTATACATGATATCAGGAGTGTTAGTGTAAGTATAATTACAAAGTATGTACTCGTATGAAATTCAAAATATGTTACAAATAAATTGTTACACTTGTTACACATAACTCTTTTAGAACGTGGCACAAAATCGCTGCCCAATCGCATCATCAAGTAGGCAGATGCGCCCAAACAGTATTTCACGCAGGCGTAGAGTTATACAAGGTTTCAGGGTAACAACGTTGATAATAATAAGTCACGAACACCAAAAGGACGCGGTAAAAAAAAAAAGAAGCATCAATGCAGTACAAGAGAATTAAATCTCTAACGCTAGTAGGCTATTTTCCATCGAAGAAGTGAAAACATCCATCGAGCAGCTGCTAGTGATGGCCTCGCTGATATCGTTCCATTCTCTTATCGCTATAGGGAAAAATGAGTACTTAAAACAGTCGGTACGAAATGGATACTCCTGGAGTGTTTGTGTGCGTTTATGTCGCGATGGCCGTGCTTCTGTTCTGGAAATGTATTTGGAGACATCAATGTTAAATTGCCTGTGCAGAAGCTGGTACAAGAGCTTAGAACGGGCTAGTACTGATCGGTTTTGTAATGTTAGAATTCCGGCTTTCTTGAGCAGTTCGGAGGGGGAGTCTGTTGGCTTATGCTTGTTATATATATACCTCAGCGCTTTCCTTTGGACACCTTTCATTTTTAATGATTACCAGAAAAATAAGCTAAACTACTTGCGGGAACTATATTTTTCGTACCATAATAAAAGAGATATCTGCGGTTACAATTGCAGTTGGTAAAAATGGCCGGCGAGAGTGCCGCCGGCGTACAGCGCCCCGTGTGTGCAATGGAAGCGCAGGTCATTGCGCTCGGCGTGTTGCAGTAGCAGCGAGATTTTCGTACTGTGGTCGTATATGTTTAAATATAGGTCGTGGGGCGCGTCACAAGGGGCGCAAGCATCCACAGCTATTGTAGCAAGTAGAACTTCGCCACAAAGGCGATATAGAAATAAGAGATTGTTGCGTTTTGTGTATATATATATACGTGCCTGCTAGGTTGGCCAATTTCTGCTGAAATTTCAATTATCAAAGCTTGAAGATAACGTAGAAAGTTATGTGAAGGTCAGTAGAGACGTAGAAACATTTCAGAAGGGATGTAGGAGAAACAGGACAGAACCCAAGGTGCACTATTCCATAAGGCACCCTGGCAAGTCCAACCGAACACACGATGAAGCAACATCGGTCTGGTTAGCGACATTCACAACGACGTTACAACATCAGTGGCACCAGTGAAAGCGGATTACTGAGTGTAAGCCGTGCGCTAAAATGAAATACAGTTTATCGTGTGTTCATCCTTGACTTCGAAGAATGGTGAGGAAAAAAAGAAAGGGGCGGGGTAGGGCAATGAGGATAATGGGCATAGGTCGTGGATCGTGTAGCAGGAGAGCTAAGGTAATTCAGGGAAGTATTCGAGAGCACGCAGAAATGACGGTGGCCCTGGCCAGTGATGATGAAATGAGTTTAGCAATTTCTCCAAAAGTGCTTGAAATAAATCGGCTAATTTGGCTGCCAGATGAAGCACTCCTTTCAAGGGGAAAGTGTATAACAGCTGCGTCTCCCCTGTACTTACCTATGGGGCAGAAACTTGGGGGCTGGCTAAAAGGGTTTAGCGTACTTGAGGGCAACGCAGTGAGCAATGGGAAAGAAGAGAGCGGATTGTCTTAGGGAACAAACGTGTCTTGAGGATATCTCAACAGAAATTAAGAAGTGGGCGTGTGCAGGGCTTGTAATGCGAAGAGAATACAACAGTATGTCTTTAAGGGTAACACTATAGAACACTAGAGAAGGCAAGCGTGGCACGGGGCGACAGAAAGTTAAGCAGGCAGATGAGATCATTAAGCTCGCGGGGATAAATTGGTCGCGTTTAGCATTGGACTGAGATGACAGGCCTTTGCCGTGAAGTGCGCGTCGGCATGCACTATCAGAAATGTGGAGCTGGTGCTAGCTAAAGACAGTGACGAAGTCATCCGACAATGTATTTAGTTATGAGAGCTTTCCTAAACTAAACAACGACGCTGATAGTGGTGGTAGTGATGACGATAATGATGCAGCAATAGAACGTGGAGCCATCGATATCCAGATGAGTTTTCAGTAATATGGCGGCAAAGACAGTTTTCCGCTGGTGGTTCTCTATATATGAACCATATTATGAACGCCATATCTAGTAATAATGACGTAATCTTTAAGTGCTACTTTAAGCGCAGCAAGATTAGTGAGGTGTTAGAGCATATTAGTAAATAAACGACTAATATATTTGTTAAATTATAGATGCAGTGGTTGCAATTTTAACACGAGAGTGTTTTACGACGGAGTTCACCAAGAAATGGATGACGTGCTTCCGTAACAGAAGTAGATATAAAAAATACGCTTTTGAATTTGAAAAAGCACCATCATCTGGGATTCGAGCCCACAGTCAGCCAGGGTGCGGCAGTAGGGGCTGGAAGCGCTAGCACCTACACCACTGACAGACTTTCAACGCGGAGGAAAAGAGGGGCCTTATATATTTACTGTACCGCTTTACAATTTGCACGTAATTAATGTCGGCTTAAAGCAAACGTTTTAGCAAGCGAAATTGCTCTTAAATTATTATTGTCCCCCTTTCACTGCACTCTTCGTTTTCAACGATGGTGCCGCCACCTAGGAACGGTGTAGCGAAGTCGCAAATTGTCGCTTTAATATGCGCATCGACAGTTAGCGTTTCGGTAGTTTTGATTCCTCTATCACCGTGCAGGCTTCGGCGTCCGGCTGGCGCGTTGCTTCACCCACGGCCGCTACATAATTTGTGTTGTGTGACTATATGATAGCCAGTTTCGTTGTGGCGCGCTTTACCCCAGAGAAGGCGCTGACACCAGGAGCGAAAAACACGGCCGTCAACAGGTAAATGATGCGTCTTTCGCACAGCTAAGTGCGAGTTCAGAAAACGATCCGCTGACAAACAGTTCCGTTTGGCTTGCAAGGTTTCACCGTTTGTGGACGCCCCTGGTTCATGGAGGTTTGCGCCGGGCGCTGGTGCCTCGAGTGCACTGTGCCCGGAGAAGAGTATCTTTCGAGAGTTTTCACGTGTGTTCAACTGTCGAAGATCCCTGTGCAACGAGGTGAAAGGCTTCCCATGTACAGAGTAGCCAACCTATATCCCGCCTCTCGATTCGCCAGATAACCGCTTACGTGCGAAGACAAGTTTCACTTTCGTTTTATGCTGATTCCTATGACAGAGGGATCAACCACATTTTTTGCTGGGCTTCTAGGAAACTGCGCAAGAATTGAGCAAATACGTCGTGGCTAAGTGGTTGCTCATCGGGACATTATCGTTGTCAAAACCTCCGCGACAGAACGATCGATGACGCACGGCGTCATACGCAGAAAGTAGATGAGAGCCCGAAAGATGGGCCCACACCATATCAAATAATTGCGCGGCGTGTCCTATTGTTCGTTTCTTGCGCGTTCAAGAGCCCCGATATACGGCCTGCATACGCTTATTGACGCAGTACTTTTTTGAAATGTCGCGCACTTTTCTTAAAGACCGGAAGAATGAAAACCAGGGCACATACCACGCTGAAAAAAGATCTTTACGCTAATTCATATTCTCTGCAGCTTCCCCACTGAACATCTCGCGTTTAAATCACTGCTATTAAAATTGGTTAACTAATTTAACTGGCGACATATGCTCGTTGGAAAAAGTAGTGTGTATTGATAAGGAGGAGAGTAAACGATGGTGAGGTAGCCGCGTACTTTTGTAAGCTGCAACGACACAAATAAATTTCGGCGCCAGCGACACCGTGATTACGCATGCGCCATCATCTTTATCAATGTTTGCAGCTTTGACTATAAGTCTGGTCATTTTGGCGGATGAGCGGCTAAGCACCGTCGTACCTTCCAATCGTGGAGCTCATGCACTATCTCTATACTGTCTACAGTGTATTCCTAAGTGCTAGACGGTCTTGTGCATCATGCAACGGTGCTCCATAAGTCTTTTATTTAGGCATCTTCCAGTGGTTACCACAAGACAAGGTCTTTGGATAAATTGTATTCCCTGTGCATTCGCTAGAACGTGCGCGGTGCTCCTTAGACCAATCAACCACTGTCGCATTTTAGATGTGAAGCAGCTTATGACTAAGGCCTGTCCCTCCCTCCGGCGTCGGCGTAGCCTGCCCCCGTTAGTACTCAGAGCACGCGCGCTCCGGCACGCGCTTTAGTTTGAGTGGAGACCGCTAGTGGCGCTGTATTTCAAGAGATAGGTGCCTAAATGCTTAGAGACGGTTTAAACAAAACAGTTGGTGGAGGGGAAGCGAAAGCCAAAACAATGATGGAACAGGGAAATTCGGGATGCAATTGAGAATCGACGGGAGGCATCACGAATACATAGGCAGGCAAAAAAGGACCAGAGGCCACAAGACGAATCAAGCAAAAATGGGAAACATATCTCGAAAAAAAGGCCTGGGACAGAGATTGTTTGAAGGCAAGATTAAAGGCCAAAGTGAACGGTGAATATCGGATATTCGCGAAAAGAAGGACGCATCTAGGCTTTTCTGGAACCACGTGAAATCCCTTGTCAAGAAAAGTCTAAATATGCAACGGCATATTGTGGATGAAGACAGAAATTATTGGAGGGCTACTACGCACTGACTTATATTCGAAAAGCAACAAACGATTTCCTTAAAAAAATGGCGAGCCTCCCTTTACGACGTGTAACAGTAGCAAGGAAGTTCAAGTGGAAGAACTAGTTCTGGAAAATTTCTGTTGGAAGGAGGCAGGGGAAAAGCTTCCCAAATGCAGAGCCACAGGATTAGATGGGGTTAGCATTACTGTAATAAATGAGCTCGGAAGAAACAGCAAGGAAGCCCTGTTGAAAGCATTTGAAAAAAGCTTGCAGGACAGGCCAATACAGGACCGGTGGCATCAAAGTAGGATGAGCTTAATTTATAAGGCCAAGGCAGAAAAAGAACATTCGCTTATACAGACCACAGACCATTACATCAGTAGTCTACAGGTTGGAGACGCAGGCAATTAAATTAAAAATGCAGATATCGACAGAGCATAATGGCACTTTTGGAGAACTCCAAAATGGATTTCGAGTCGACAGGTGATTAGATGATAACCTTTTTGCGCTTACGCATTGTATAGAAATAGCCCGAAAAGAGAACAGACCTTTACTCTTCGCATATTTAGACATTAAGGGTGCGTACGACAATATAAATCAGAATAATTTATGGGACATAATGAAAGAGGATACTTTAGGGGACGACTGTGTAGAGCTGCTAAAGGAAACACAAAGTAGAAATACAGTATGTATGGAATGGGAAGGTGAATGGTATAATGGAGGTCTTCGATATAGTTAAAGGGTTGAGGCAGGGATGCCCGTTGTCCACACTATTGTTTATGCTTTACATGAGGAGAATGGAGAGAGCATTGGAGATGAGCAATATTGGTTTTCAGCTGTCACATAACAGGCAGATGTTGTGGTAGAGCAAAAGCTCCCTGGCTTGTTTTATGGAGACCATATTGTGCTATTCACAGATGGTAGAACAGATTTGCAGGGTCTGGCTAATACATGTGGTCGGGAAAGTAAAGATTTAGTATTAAATATTAGTGTGACAAAGTGCGGTTGGACCATACCATATCAGTACAGGGCAAGGAGGTACCCAGAGTACGAGAGTACAAATACCTCGGAATATCGACAAATGATGGCAACAGATACATAGAAGTGCAAGAAAAAGCTATGATAGTTAAAGGAAAGAGGAATTCCGCAATAATGAAGCATAGAGCGCTGTGGGGTTACAACTGGTACGAGGTAATTCGCGGTTTGTGGAAAGGTGCAACGGCGCCAGGACTTGCATTCGGAAACTCAGTGGTGCGCATGAGGTCGGAGGTACAATCAGGGCTGGACGTGAATCAGAGGACGGTCGGACGTCTTGCATTGGGCGTCCATGGGAAGACCACAAATGGGGCTCTTAAGGGGGATATGGGATAGTCTGACTTTGAGGGAAGGGAAGCTCACATTACATTAAAATTAGGTACGAACAGAGATTAAGGAATATGAAAGAAACTAGATGTCAGCGAAAGTGTTCAGATATTTGTATAGGAAGAACGTTGACTCACAATGGAGGAAGAGAACTAGGAGGCTCACCAGTAAGGAAACGGATGGGACGAAAAGGAGCGTTAGGAGCATGTTCAGAGCGGCGGAGAAGGCGGATTGGATAGCAGGAATGGAGATGAAGCCGGTATTGAACAATTACAGAAAAGGGAAAGACGAAATCAAGAGAGAAAAATTTTACTATAATTCAAAGGGAAGCGCTTTACTCTTTGAAACAAGGTCAGGTTCCCTGAGAACCGAAGTTACAGAGCGAAATTTAGTAAAGAAGGGGATACATGTACGTGCCATGGGACAGCTAGGGAAACGACAGATCATACTTTGATTGAATGTACAGATGTCCCCCCAGGTGTAGGTGTGGACACTGCCCTGCAGGAGGTCAAGGGTTTCAGGGATAGCACGGGAAAGCTACACATGTCGGCGATCGAGATAAGTAAAACGCGCTTAGAGTATTGGTGGCGCAAGTGTATGGAGAAAATAGAAACGCAAGGTAGTTCGCGTAAGATTGTTACATCACAGTCGAATGATAATGGCTAAAATAGGTAGGCTAGGAGAAAAATTAGTTGTGAAAGTATGTATGATTCGGGAAAAGAAACGCTTACAGAGGAAAAAAATAATAAAGGTAGAGGCAAGCTGTAGCTAGAGCTAGAGCTTAGTTACAGGTGGCCCGCGGGCCACCGCCCCTTTATAAAGATTGATTGTGGTTCGGTTAGGAAAGTACGCTAATTTCTGCAGGCCTTGTAGGGAGCACGGCTAAGCGTCCGTGGGGGTAGCGTAAAGCAAGTGAAAGATAGAGAGGAGGGAAAGGCCGGAGTGGAGGACTCCGGAAATTTAGACCACCTGGGGTTCTTCAACGTGCACTGACAACGCACACTACACGGGCCTCTGGCATTATCGCCTCCATCGAAAATGCGACCGCCGCGGCCGGAATCGAACCCGCGTTTTTCGGGTGGCAGCCGACTATCGTAAGAGGCTCCTAATATCCATCCATTCATAATAAATAAAAGCGCTCGCTCTGCCCCGGCACGCTCTCTTCTACAGCAGCTGTCATGGTGTGCGATTCCACGAAGATCGCATTGCGGCGGCGCGTGCCGCTTTGCGAGCCTGGGGTCGCTACCTGAGGTTTGTGGCGCCGATGCGTAGTTTAAGCGTGGCTTTCTCGACCACACGTTCGGGCACAGCTGTAAGGTACGCGACCGCTTCTGGTTCGATAACAATCTAACCGAGATCTCGGCCATCAAGAACGTGCAGTCCCGTGCCAACGCCATCGCCGTTCTACAGTTGGAGTTCGCCGTCGACGATGATCACAGTGAGTATGCGTTCCCTCTATGTGCAAAGATTCATTGGTGGCAGGCGAACTTTCCGCGATGAGCGTGACGAACAGCTACTGCTACCCGCTGAAACCCGAGCACCTGCCCGAGCTCAATCCCGTGAAGCAACATCAGGGAACCTAGAATGGAAGGACCGTGAGCAGTGATGAAGAAAGTAAAAGATTTACACAACTTTAGGTCGACTCATGGCTGCTCCGCATACTACTCAAGGTTCACTTTATGGAGAGATTTTTTCCCCTCTGCATGCCTACATAGAGCCTGAAGTCTTTCACGAGCAGAAAACACCACCGCTGCTTACACTTACGTCATATTACGTCACTTGCTACAGCAAGTTTTTCTTGTATTCACGCCCGTTCTGACTTATGCCAGTTGATGAAAACACGACAAGGACGGCCTCATTTGCTAGGCGTCATGCGATTTGTTCCATTTATGTCTTACAAATATCATGGTTCCTTGACTTCTATTTTATATTTATCGCGTGAGAACATGTAGTGCACATTTGTGTGCATAAATAAGTAAAAATTAGCACCAGTTCTAGATAGTGCAATCCAAAAGACGGCAAAGCTGTCACTATTTTCAAAGCCCACTAAGGACACAGAGATAGCCTCCAGGTGTTCGTGCCCGAATGAAAGAAAACCTTCAGTCAGTAGACGACACGGTAAAGAAACCTCGTGCAGCAGTTCGGAAGCTTGGATGTGCGGCACATTAACACTGTTTCAAGCCTCAGCACCAGTGCTAAAATCCGCTCTAACAGCGAAGCTGTTTAAGCTTCAGAAGGGTATGAAGTTGGGCTTGCTGGTTCCTATCGAACACCTAAAGTGCAAAATGACAAGGGTGTGTCTACTTGTCTCGTCCCTCGTCCTTTTGCGCTTTGGATGTTTGTCTGTTTAAGCTATTCGTTAACTCGTGCTACGCTGGGTAAAACGACCATCGCGAAATAATTGCGGGCGCACTTCTCTTTGCTGATGCCTCCAGCCAAGTTTTATATAAAGCCGCAGGCGTTTCAAAGCATAGCGTAGTCTCGAATGATAGAGTGAGATGATGGTAAAGGGAAGTGAGGGCGAGGAGGGAAGGAAGGAAGTGAGAGAGGGAGACACATAGTGTGGGCACCGCATTATATCAAAGCATGGAAAAAGGATGTAAGGGTAAGGATGGCGGAAATGAGGTGGATGGAGCGTAAAGTGTAGCACAGCCTTGTATAATATGGCATAACAATTTTGTGGGAAAGGGAATGGATGGTGAGGAGGAGTGGGGAGTGTGGAGCATAACGTAGGGATATACAGTAAACGGAGTAATTGTTGGGATAGGGAGGTCAATGTTGTATCGTATCGCGCCTCACTCGTGCGCTACGCACGATAAGCTCAAGGGGCTTCGCCCGACTGTTCTTGATGCTATCGCTTGTTCATCAAAGGGGCGTTGCCCAGAGTGTATTGTAAATGTGACGGACTGAATAAATGGGGCAGCACTGGCTGCCTGAGGGACGCACCTGCTGTCATTCTGATTCGTGGTCACATACACGGTGTCAGAAGCATTTAGGCCGTACCCCCAGACGCCCATCCGAGGGATGCCAGCATGGAATTCGTGAGGCCTCTATAGCCGCTGCGGTGGGAAGGCGATTTAGGCAAGCGATGGGTACTTTTCAAGCAACGCTTCGAGCTCTTTTTCACAGCGACAGAGCCTACGAAGAAACGAGGTGCCTCGACGAAAGCGGCGCTGCTGCTGAGCATCGCTGGAGAAGAAGCCACGGAGGTGTACAACACCTTCAGCTTCACCGAAGACCAGGACAAGGATGACTACGACGTGGTAATCAAAAAGTTCGACGACTATTGCGCTTCTCAAGCCAATGAGGCACATCAGCGCTATCTGTTCCGTACCCGAAAGCAAGAACCAGGTGAGCATTTTGAACTTTTTACGAGACTTGAAGACGAAAGCAGGAGCATGCAGCTTTGGAGAGCAAGCAGATTCAATGAGAAGAGACCAAATTGTTTTTGGCACAAATGACGCTAAGACTCGAGAGAAGCTTTTGGGCGACAACAAGTTAACGTTACAAAAGGCCGAGGAAGTATGCAAGGCGGCTGAGATAACGGCAGCAAACCAAGAAGTCTCGACGCGAGAGCCGAAACCAGTAGATGCCGTGCACAAGACAAGTGGCAGTTCACAGGCTAAGCAGCAGAAGGGTTATAAAGGCCGAAAGTGTGGTCGGGCGCACGCACCGCGCAAATTCCCAGCGTACGGACAAACATGCCGCGAATGTCATAAGAAAAATCACTTTGCCATATTCTGCAAGACAAAGCCGCAAGTAAGTGAGCTGCAGGGCATGGATGATGATTTTGAAGTTCTCACGATTGGTAGTAAGAGCAGTCCATCAGACTGTATAGTCACGGCAAAAGTTGGAGGAAAGCTTATTGCTTTCAAAGTGGACACTGGGTCTCAGGCTAATTTGCTCCCAGCCGCTTGTACGTAAGCATGAACTGCAAGCCACAGTTAAAGCCCAGCAGTGCCGTCTTACGCTCTTACGGTGGAAACGAGATCAAACATATGGGTATCGTGAGGCAAGAGGTGACATTGCATGACCGTACTTCCGTTCAGGACTTCTTCGTTGTCCGCAAGGGAGCTCAAGCGATTCTCGGTTTGCAGGCATGCGTGACGCTCGGAATAATCGCGCGACAGGTGGAAAACGTTTCGGAAACCAGTTCCGATGCAGTAGTGAAAGACTTTTGCCATCTTTTTTCTGGCACAGGTTGTCTCCAACGCCACTACCGCATGGTCCTGCGAGAAGGAGCACTCCGAGTCGTCCTGACAGCACGTCGAGGACCGCTGGCCTTGAGGGAGCCGCTTCGAAAGGAGCTGGATCGCATGAGGAATACCTTGAGGGTGAGGAAGGAAAGGAGGATGACGTCACAGTGACACATTGCTCATGCAAGCCAATTTACGTCTAGAGACGTGATCCAGACCATGTAAGATGATGGTAGGGCTAGCGATGTGACATAAACACGCCAAAACCATGTGCCCACTAGTCAAATGATAATTCGAGTTGCTTGAGCTCGTAGAAGCCTGAACATGCTAGGCTGGCCACCAGCTCCGCGTCTAGTCCAGCCTTCCACTACTGGTGCAAACAGGAGCAAGGCCATTGTAAATAATGAGACACCGAAACAGCCCCTTTGCTGTTCTATTCTGCCTATGTCGTCGCAGTCGACATAGCACAGTCGAAGGGACGACCTCAAGCACGCGTTCACGGGCCAGCGGTCTTGCGGGATTTAATCGTAACAATACCGTCCACGCATCCAGAATCACTGAGCCCTAGACCTTGCCTCTGCAGGAAACATCTATACCACCATTCGAGGACGGCTTACAGGCCTCCTTGGTGGCCCAAATCCAAAAGCGCCCCGGAGCCATCAAGACAGCGCACGACCTGCTGTTGCCCGGGAGTGCCGTTCACGCATCCCGCACACCCAAAAAGGACAGGGATGCTGCCCAAGCTTTTTCGCACAAGGATCGCACCACCGCGGGTGCAGCGACCACCTCCTGCTTCACGTACGTCACTGCTGGCGCTTGGACCGGCTCACCCAACAGTGCAGTGGAGCTGTTAGTTATCTTCAAACTTCGCGCCATGGTAAGCACATTGATTCCCAAAAAGTTACCACAGCCCCCTCGACTGCACAAATCGATTTCAGCCATTCATACGAATGCTCGTTCCTTCAGCTCCAAACAAGATGAAATTAGTATATTGTTAAATGGATTTAGTTTTCACTTTGACGTGATCATGTTTTCCGAAACGTGGTATACTGCTGATAGCGATAAGTTGTCACTTGATGGTTACAACCACTATCATATAAACCGTACAGGCATGCGCGGTGGAGGGGTAGCAATGCATATCGCGCGACAAAAGTCATGTGAACTGGTAAAAGAATTGACACGCGTCACAGCTGACCTTGAAATACTTTGCGTTAGAAATAAAACTGAAATTTTTGTAGTAGTATACCGACCTCCCTTGGGCAAGATAGCCACTTTTTTAGATATTTTAGATGAAATATTAGAATACGCCTCGTTTCATCAAGCAACCATGCTTCTTGGAGGCGACTTCAACATAAACTTGCTTGATGCAAATATGCACTCCCTTGAAATGCTAGATAGGATCCGAGCTAGTGGTTTCCAGACCGTCGTCACCACACCAACGCGCATAACAGAACACAGCCAATCTGGGCTCAATAACTTCATAGTAAATTCAGATGTTTGTGTTCACAGTGTCAGTACAATATGAGCAGACATAAGTGATCACAATCCCATTGTTCTTACATATTCAAGCCCAAAGGTGCAAGATGGTGTTCCTGAACCGTTTGTAAGATACAGGTGCATGACAACGCAAAATATGGACTCATTTCGGGAGCGCATCACCAAAGCAGATTGGTCTGTAGTATACACCAAAACTAATGCCTCTGATGCCTACGTAAAATTCTTATCCATATTTTTGCAAATATACAACATTTCATTTCCATATAAATGCCTCAAAAAACGGAAAAACATTCGGAAACCGTGGGTTAGACCGGAGCACATCAAAATGATGAACAAGAAAAATAAACTTTTTAAACGGTTCTTGTCATGAAGAGATCCTCGCCAGGTGGCAGCTTTTAAAAAATACCGAAAGCAATTAAATTCAGAGCTAAAGAAAGCAAAGGCATTGTATTACAGTAACCTTTTTTGTGATTTATCGCATAAACATCCCGACAAAGCGTGGAAAGTTATCAATCAAGTCCTGAAACGCGGAAACACACATGATATGATATCAGAACTAACCATTGATAACAAACGGCTATCTGGGTCTGCTTTGGCTGAACACTTCAACTTCCACTTTGTAAACATGGTGAAGGCATTACATGGTTTTCCTGACGTTGGCCTGACAAATTCTTGCAAAGAAAGTATTTTTTTAGCCCACAACTCAGCTCGAAATTTGTGAATTATTTATGCACCTAAAGAACAGTCGGGCTGTAGACGTTGATGATGTACAGATTATACCGGTGAAGTATGTGATTGATATAATTTCCCTTCCTCTCATGCACGTATTTAATCTGGCATTAGAAACTGGTTGTTTCCCAAGTGCGATGATACGTGCCAAAATCACTGTTATTTATAAAGGTGGTGAAAGGAACCTTGTGACCAACTATAGGCCCTTATCTATACTCCCAGTATTTTCTAAGTGTCTCGAAAAAGTCATTCTTACCGTTTAAACAACTTCTTTATGAAACACAACATAATTTCCGATTGTCAGCATGGGTTTCGGAAGGGAAAATCAACTGAAACAGCCTTACTAACACAAAAAGAAATAATTCTTAATAACATCGAAAAAAACCAAGCAACTCTTGGTGTTTTTATAGACTACACAAACGCCTTTGACTGTCTGAACCACAATACACTTTTAAAGAAATTGTATTGCTATGGCGTACGTGGTGTAGCTCATTCCTTGCTTGATGACTACTTCAGTCATCGTCAGCAGTGCTTTTCAATTAATAACTGCCTGTCCTCTTTTAAAAATATTACCTCTGGTGTTCCACAGGGAAGCCTCCTGGGACCATTTCTTTTTAATGTATATGTAACCGATGTGACCAAAATAAATAATGACGTTTCGATTGTAACGTACGCAGATGACACAAGTCTGTTTGTAACCGGCCATGATATAAATGAAGTTTTTACGAAGTCTCAAAAAGCACTTTCAGATCTTTCGCAGTGGTCGAGCAATAACTTCCTTAAAATCAATGCTGGCAAAACTAAAGCGATCTTATTTAAGGCCAAAAACAAACTTGTCCGCCTGCCAGCAGACTTGTGTCTTGGTGGGAGTCAAATTGAGCTAGTAGAAACGCATAAATCGCCAGGCGTCATCCTTTCTGCTGATATGACTTGGACGGCTCACATTGACTATCTTGCGAGATCACTGTCTTCAGCTACGGGAGCGCTATCGCGGTGCCGCCATTTCTTTCCCAGCAATGTCAAAATGCAAATATATAATGCACTGTTCAGCGCTCGTGTAAACTTTTGCAACTTGTGTGGTGGACAACAACGCTGACAAATCTGCGCAGAATCCTCATGCTACAGAAGAGAGCATTGCGATGCGCCGCAAACATTTCTTATACTCATCCTACTCGACAATTCTTTCTTCACTTTCAAGTGATAAACGCCACTTAGATTTATCAGTACCGCCTATTATGTTCGTTCTTCTTCTCGAATGAAACTACTGAGAGCTTTCTAATAAGTCTCTGCACTTTAAAAAAACAAATTTGCGATCCTAGAACCAGAAGCCACGAGGAATGGTTGGTACTGCGATGGCGCACAACTTCCGGCAAACAATCACTGGCTTTCAATGTACCAAATCTCTTGAACAAATATCAAAAACAGGGTATTGATTTCAGCAACATTGGTAAAAAAAGTTGCATGTTCTATTTACGTCTGAATTTCACTAAACATAACTATCAGCTTCTACAACTACACATTTCATTCACTGTATGGTGTAAAAACTTTTTAAATTCATGTGCTATAAATTTATGTAGTAATATAAAAATGTTAAATGCAAGCATGTTTGAATATACTATACAACGTCATTATCTTTGTTTTTACATTACATTTACATGAATTACATTTCTGTTTTCACATGTTTAAAATGTATGTTTTGCGTTTTCCAGTATTTCTGTGTTCTTAATTTTTTTTTTGTTGTGTAGACAAAAATGTATGTCAGCACTGCCTTGTGTACGGGCCCCCAGGCACTTTCAACCTGCATTTTTTGCCGCTTTTCGCCTGGGGTGACCCCCAACAACTGTTGGAAATAAACTTTCTTGATTCTTGATTCTTGATTTGGTAGCACTGCCTCCTTCCACCCGCCATCTTGACGGCATTGAGCGACATCGATACCTTTCATGGTATAGTCGCCATGTAAGTGGCCGGCTTACTCGACAGAAGAATTTTGACTTGGGCTAGTTGGTTTGAATTGAATTGAATTTTATTGCTCACAGTTGTTACATAAAGTTTGCACACACTGTGTGGACCCATAGCCACAGGCTAGTTTGGGTTCAAAAAGATACATTTTATAATGGCACTTCGGAAAAGCATAACTAAAGAAGTTATATAATATTTAATAAATAATCTGGAAATAAGCTGTACAGTACATGAAATAACCACAAAAAGAGCAAAATGAAAACTGTTACAACACAGGAAAAAAATGAAAGACCTCTACTTACATACTAAAATTAAGACAGCCAACACACTAAACATGACCGGTCATTAATAAATCGGAACATTCTTCTAAATAGTGTTGATCTAGCGTCTTAGTGAAGTTTGAACACACTTTTATTTCAAAAGGTATGTCATTCGACATCTTAACACCAGCGAACTGTAAAATCCGTTAACAATATACGTTGTTAGTTCGCGGAATATTCCATTTACCAAAGGTTAGTTTTCCGGTAGAAGGAGAAGGGGCGGAAAACATCGACACATGAAAAGGGTGGTTGATTGATTTGATTGATTTGTGGGGTTTAACGTCCCAAAACCAGTTCTGATTATGAGAGACGCCGTAGTGGAGGGCTCCGGAAATTTCGACTACCTGGGGTTCTTTAACGTGCACTGGCATCGCACAGCACACGGGCCTCAACATTTCGCCTCCATCGAAGTGCAGCCGCCGCGGCCGGGATTCGATCCCGCGATCTTCGGATCTCCAGCCGAGTGCCATAACCACTAGACCACCGTGGCGGGGCAAAAGAGTGGTTGTAATTAATAACCGTGTATACATATTTGGCTAGATTTAATTTCCATAGCTTATCGAATGGAAAAATAAGTAATCGGAAAAACAGAGGTTTACTGGGGTCATTATATTTGGAATGAGTAATAATTCTTACAGCAGGTTTTTGAATTCGTCTAACCGGGTCCATGTAAGTGGTGTACGTGCCGCCCCAAGACTCAATGCAATTCGAGATGTGATAATGAATGAAAGCATAATAAAGTATCCGTAGAGTAGTGGTATTTATTTATTTATTACAAATGTTTTCAAAGACCAAGGGCATTACAGAAAGGAGTGGTTAGTATAGGAATACAAATTTGCAGAAATACATTTCAAGAACACAAGTTAACAAAATATCATGTCTTGAATGGTACTTTCGAAGCTCATGTCAGTAATTGCTGCAACGGAGGCGGGAAGGTGGTTCCATTCTCTGCTGGTCTGGGGGATAAAAGATTCGTTATATAGGTTGGTTCGGCAAAGTGGGATACCAACCTTAAAGCTGTAGTCCACGCGTGGTAAAATGTACTCAGGTTGAAGAAAAAAGTGGCTTTTTAACGCTTCATTTTGATGATAAATTTTGTGAAAGAGACAATGACGAAGACATTTACGACGTAAGGACAGAGCAGGCAGTTGTAGTGTGCTCTTCATTGTAGATACAGAAGCGTAGCGGGAGTCATCATCATCATCATCATCATCATCAGCCTATTTAGGTCCACTGCAGGACGAAGGCCTCTCCCATCGATTTCCACTCCACCCTCTCCTGAGCGAGTTGGTTCCACTTTACGCCCGCAAACTTTTTAATTTCATCGCTCCATCTAACCCTTTGCCTGCCTCTGTTGCGTTTTCCCTCTCTTGCTATCCATTCCGTCGCTCTTACTGTCCATCTGTTATCTGTTCTCCTCATGACATGTCCTGCCCAGGTCCACTTCTTTCTTTTAATTGATATAATAATATCGGCTACTCCTGTCTGTTCTCTGATCCATTCCGCTCGTTTTTTATCTCTTAGCGTTACCCCTATCATTTTTCTTTCCATTGCACGTTGCGCGCTCCTTAGTTTCATCTCTAGTCTTTTAGTTATCCTCCACGTTTCTGCACCGTACGTTAGTACTGGGAGGATACAGTGATTGAATACTTTGCGCTTTAGTGAGAGCGGTAAGTTTCCAGTCATGATTTCGTAATTCCTTCCGAATGAGCTCCAGCCCATCCTTATTCTACGGAAAATTTCTTTTTCGTGGTTGGGAGTTCCTGTTATTAACTGTCCCAGGTATACATATTCGTTTACACATTGTAAGGGTTCATTGTCGATTGTAAATTCCTGTTCCTTAGCTAGGCTATTGAGCATAACTTTGGTCTTTTGCCTATTCATTTTTAACCCAATTTTAATACTTTCCCTCTTTAGGTCATTAATCATGTTTTGTAGTTCGTCTCCATCATTGCTAAAGAGTACAATGTCATCTGCAAATCTTAAATTGCTGAGATATTCTCCATCTATTCGAATGCCCTTTTCTTCCCAGTCTAGACGTTTAAAGATTTCCTCTAAACATGCAGTGAATAGCATCGGGGATATCGTATCTCCCTGTCTCACACCTCTCTCGATCGGGATTTCTCTGCTTTTCTCATGTAGGAGTAGTGTGGCTGTGCAATCTTTGTATATGTTGTTTATGATTTTCACGTAAACGTCAGGTACCCCTTGTCGTCGTAGAGCTTCTATAACTGCTTGTATTTCTATAAAGTCAAATGCTTTCTCGTAGTCGATAAACGTCATATAAAGAGGTTTGTTATATTCGGCGTACTTCTCAATTACTAGGTTGATAGCGTGGCTGTGGTCCATTGTCGAGTAACCTTTCCTAAAACCAGCTTGTTCTCTCGGTTGGTTAAAGTCGAGGGTTTCTCTTATCCTTGTAGAAATTACTTTTGTAAATAGCTTGTATATTACTGGGAGTAGGCTAATTGGTCTCTAATTCTTTAACTCCTTTATGTCACCTTTCTGGTGGATAAGGATTATATTAGAATTTTTCCAACTGCGCGGTGTACTACATGTCTTGACACATTTCGTGAAGAGCGATGGTGCCTTTTTCTACTGCTTTCTCTATTTCTCTCATGTTAAAGTTTCTTATATCTCTTTGCCTGGCTTTACTGATCAACTTTGATAGTTCTGCGAATTCAATCTTATCTTTGGGCGAAGTTACTTTCATTTGTTGACGTTTTTTTATTAAGTCCTTGGTAGATTGGGACAGCTTATTTGTTGTTTGCTTTGCTGTTATGCCCCCGAGTTCAATCGCTGTTTCAAGGATTGTTTTCGTTAGAGTTTTGTTTATTTCTTCTACATCGTCACCTTTTTCGCCTAAGGCCTCGAACTTGTTGCTTAGGGCGACTTTAAATTCTTCGTTCTTCGATCTGAGAACCTCTAGATTACATTTCTTTCTAGTGAATAATTTAGTTCTTGTTTTCTTTAGGTTGAGTACAATCTTTGCTCTTACTAATCTGTGATCGCTGCATTTTATCTTCCCCACTACTTCTGTGTCTTGAATTATACCTGGTTGTTCGCACATTATAAAGTCGATTTCATTCTTTGTTTCCCCGTTAGGGCTTTTCCACGTCCACTTCCTATTCTTGTGTTTCTTGAAAAATGTGTTCATTATTCGGAGTCGGTTTCTTTCGGCAAATTGCACGAGCATATCCCCACGGTCATTTCTACAGCCGACTCCGTAGTTGCCAATCGCCTGATCTCCACTTTGTTTTGTCCCTACTTTAGCGTTGAAATCCCCCGTGACTACAGTGTATTGCGTGCGTACTTTCGTTATTGCTAATTCGATATCCTCGTAGAACGGCTCCACTTGTTCGTCGTCGTAGCTCGTTGTTGGCGCATATCCCTGGATTATCTTAAGTTTATACCGCTTATTTAGCTTTACTACGACGCATGCTACCCTTTCGTTAATGCTGTAGAATTCATCCACATTACCCGCTATATCTTTGTGAATTAGGAACCCGACGCCATATTCTCTCTTTTGGGGTAATCCTCTATAGCAGAGGACATGTCCATTGTTTAAGACTATGTAAGCTTCACCTGGTCTCCTAACTTCGCTAAGGCCAATGACGTCCCAACTAACTCCTTCTAGTTCCTCGAGTAGTTCCGCTAATCTAGCTTCGCTGGAGAGGGATCTTGCATTGAACGTTCCAATGTTTAGTTTCCAGTGGCGGCCTGTCCGGGTCCAGTGATTGTTACTGCCCTCTGCTGCTTCACAGAGCTGACCGCCGCCATGGACAGATGTTCTGCAGCTGCTGGACACTGAGGGCGAAGGTTTAATTGTAGACATCGTGTGGGAGGTGGTGGCCAAGTCCTTCTCCAGGGAGGCCAATTCCTGTTCTGGTGTAGGAGTGAGTCGTAAACGGCAGTTGAACGACTGTAAGCATTTCAGGTACCCAACCGTCGCCAGGCCCCCTGCCGACGTGATTTCGAGTAGTATAATAACAAACCGCAAAAAAAAGGGGGGGGGGGGGGTGGGGCGTCGAACCTGTGACCCGTGGCGGCCCCGGTTTCGGCGCCTCCGCATCGTTAAACGTACATTCTTTCAAGGCCTTTCATGGGCGATAATTTCTATCCGAATTAATATTGCGTACAGTATTTGATCTCAAAATGTCCGCGATCTTCTAGTTTTGCTGATCGCGACATCCAGAACGTCATGGTTCTTAAAACTGCTCTGACAGGTAGACTGACGCGCGTGGAAAATCGTGTTTTAGCGAATCGTTTTAACTTGTCGGTTGTACCTAAGCAGACCTGTTTCCGCGTGCAGAGTTCTGCGCGTTTGGCGAGCGTAGTCAAAGTTGGGGTAAAAGAAATTTTTGAAAACCTTCCATGTTCTCCCGCATACAGAAATCGTTTTTACTACGTACGTGAATATGAAGGAAAAAAAGAACAACAAACAAATTGCTGGTTGTAACCAATCGCGGTTGCATGATGTGCAATGAGTAATGAGATCTACCATTTAGTATGCCGGAATGGATGTGTGGCGACGAAATGGAAATAGACAGGCATCAGGGAGGTAACAGGCACACAGATACATACATACATATCTATAAACTAGCAAACACGCAAGCATACACCCCATCAGACACACGCAAACTATCTATTGTGGTGGTGAAGGCAGAGTGTCGCGTTCATTCTTATAGGAAGTGGGTTCAAACTGTTAATGCGTCATCCAATTTACATCGACCAGCTGAAGATTTTAGTGAAGGTTAGTAGTGTACGGCTTGAGTCTTACGGCAAGGAGGAATCAAGGCGTAATGTATAATCCTCATTGTGCTTGTGATGTTATTTTGTCATCTATCTATCTATCTATCTATCTATCTATCTATCTATCTATCTATCTATCTATCTATCTATCTATCTATCTATCTATCTATCTATCTATCTAATTTTCTTCGTTTCTTATGAGTTGCTGCTATCGGAGTCCGTCGGTTGTTATATCCAGCGCCGCATCGTTTTTTTTTTTGTGCGGAATATTGTGAGAACATGCAGCTGCGTTAATAACTGACCGATCCTACTATCTGTTATGAGGAGAGGTTTGTTTAACTGCTCACCGAAATTATCGTCGGCGCGTTGGGCCCGGCGCGGTTGTAGTCCTGTCATAGCTCACACGTGCATTATTGCTCGCATTCGCAGCGGGAGTAATTGGACAAAATAAACCGGGCGGCACGATTCTGAACAGATTCGAGTGTGTTGGTTAGTACGGTACGGTTTGACTGGGGTCCCAGATGCTGCATGCGTATTCTAATTTCGAGCGTATTAAAGTTTTATACCGAATTAATTTTAAGGAAGAAGGTGCATTGGAAAATTTGCGGCGCAAGTAGCCAAGAGTGCGGTTAGCATTGCAGGTTACATAATCAACGTGCATTTTCCAGGAGAGGTCGTTCGTGATATTAATTCCAAGATATTTATAGGAATTGACGAATTCAAGGGGACTCCTTTAAGGTGATAACTGTAGTGTGCACTGTGAAGGCGTCGGGTTATTCTCATGACCTTGCATTTACTTATGTTTAGTTGCATAAGCCATTTATGGTACCATAGAGACAATTGGTTAAGATCATTTTGGACATTTAGTGAATCAGAGGGGTTCGTTACATTGTGATAAATAACACAGTCATCTGCGAAAAGTTTAATTGATGAAAAAACAATAGTGTTTGGGAGGTCATTGACGTAGATAAGAAATAATAATGGACCCAGCACTGAGCCCTGTGGTACACCGGACGTAATAGAAGAACGTGGAGAAGAAAAATCGTTAGCAGTGACATATTGTGTTCGGTTGGACAGAAAATCTTTAATCCAGCTAAATACGTTGGTGACGATATTAAGCCTACTTAATTTTAAAAGGAGCAATTCATGTGATACAGAGTCAAATGCCTTCGCGAAATCGAGAAAAATCAAATCTACATCGAAACCAAGATAAACAGCTACAAACAGATTATTAAAATGCTAGTAGTTGGGTCTCACATGGAAACATTTTCCTAAATCCATGTTGTGAATCATTGAAGAAAGAATTGTCCTCTAAAAATCCTACTAGGTGCGAATGTATGATGTGTTCTATGATTTTACATGGGATGCTTGTTAATGAAATCGGTCGATAGTTATCAGCTGAATGAGCATTACCTGATTTAAAGATGGGGACCACCTTCCCCACCTTCCAGTCACTGGGCAATGTCGAGTACTGTAAAGATTGTTCAAAAAGTTTCGAGAGGATTATAGCTGAGTACACTGCGGTTATTTTTAATATCATTGAGTTCACTAGGTCACCACCAGAGGAAGAGGAGATCTTCAGATTATCAATGAGCTTGGCGACACCAACCCAATCTATAACAATAGGATCCATGGGCAAAAAGTTTCGGTCTGGTAATGATGGTAAGGCAGCAGGAACAGTTGTAGTGAAGAAAGGAAGAAATGCGTTGTTTAACACTGTACATGACTGGCTGAGCGGGAGCATAGTGTTATCGCTATGAGATAACTGCATGGGCCGTGTCCTTGAACCGCCGACAATGCTTCAAAATTATCGAGGGTTAGTTTGGAGTACAGACGGCAAAGCATCGTTAAGAAAAGAATGCTTCGCCTACTGAATCACATATGTATACTCTCTATGAAAAGTGTTGACGAGCCTGAGTAATTGCATGACACCCTGAGGCTAATTTGGAACACACATTCCGAATCTGCATCCGCCAATGTAAGTTATTATGTATAGTGACAGCAAGGTATTTAATTGTGGTTACTTGCTCGATCACAGAATCGTTAATTTTAATGTGTATATCATAAGCATTAATGAATTTTAACCTAGAGTGAAATGTAATACATTTGGTTTTATCGGTATTTATAGATAGTTTACTATTTCATAACCAATAAGCAACCTTTTCTAATTCGATGTTAGACTTCTACTCAAGATCACCTAGGTTTTGGCCCCGCCATGGTGGTCTAGTGGTCATGGCACTCGGCTGCAGATCCGAAGGCCGCGGGATCGAATCCCGGCCGCTGCGACTGCAGTTCGTTGGAGGCGAAATGTTGAGGCCCGTGTGCTGTGCGATCTCAGTGCACGTTAAAGAACACCAGGGGGTTGAAATTTCCGGAGACCTCCACTACGGCGTCTCTCATAATCAGAGCTGGTTTTGGGACGTTAAACCCCACCAATCAATAAATCAAAAACCTAGATTTTGACCTGTTACTATGACACAAGTATCGTCAGCGTACATCAGTATGTTAGAAAACTGTAATATCTGCAGAAGGTCATTTATGTACAAGGAGAACAGCAATGGCCCCAGCACAGAGCCGAAAGAAGTTCTAAAATGGTTCCACGGAAACCGTAATGTGGTAATTTATTTAGCAGTATTCTGTGGTCTACGGTGTGAAATGCCTCTTTTAGGTCCAGAAAGATAACTGCTACTAACTTATTTTCATTCAATGCTGTGTTTATAAATTGCGTAAGTGTCAAAACAGCGGTGGACGTAAAATAGTTTGGTCTAAATCCGTGTTGCTGATTGGAGAGCACGCTATATTTTTCAATAAATTTGTAGAAACGATTGGCAAATTTTTTTTCGTAGATATTGTTAATTATGCTTAAAACAGAGATTGGCCTATAGTTGGACGGTTGTGAATGATCGCCACTTTTATGTATTGGAATAATCTTTGCAATTTTTAAACAGGAAGGGTAAATGGATGCTCTCACAGAATGGTTAAAAAGGCGACAAAAAACCGGTCCGAGGACGTCTAAATTTTCTTTAAGAAGCCTTACAGTTATCCCATCTAGGCCTTCCAATTTATTAATTGGCATTCTTGATACAATAGATCTGATGTCCTCAAGGTCGATGTCATACATGACAAAAGAGTTCGGGTTGGAATCTGAAAGAACATGATCGAGACTGGGTTCCTTGAATTTTTTAGCTAGTGTTGAACCAATGGAGGCGAAGTAAGTGTTAAATGGTTCAATTGTATTGGAGTCGATGACATCAGGAAGTATTTTAGAAGGCGCAGGGTGACCGACAACGTCATTTACAATTTGCCAAAGTTTTTTCGAATTACATTCGCCTGCTCTATTTGTCGGGCATAATTATTCTTTTTACTCATTCTCATCAAGGCCACTGATTTATTACGCATTACTTTATATTGGCGCAAAAAGAATTCGTTATGCTTATGCCGTTTCCATTTGTCGTACCAATAGTCCTTCGTCTTTATGACCTCCAAGATTTCTTTATTCATCCAGGGACATAATGGTGTTTCCCGTGAATGAACCGAAACTTCTGTGGTGCTAATTTTGAGAGCGAAATGTTGAGGCCCGTGTGCTGTGCGATGTCAGTGCACGTTAAAGAACCCCAGGTGGTAAAAATTTCCGGAGCCCTCTACTACGGCGTCTCTCATAATCAGAGCTGGTTTTGGGATGTTAAACCCAACATAACAACATAACAACAACTAATTTTGATAGCGTTTTTGAGAAGACAGATAAAGTTGTAAAATTCATATTAACGTCATCATTGTATATTTCATCAAAGCTAGATCCAAGAAGAATATTTCTTAAAGCCACGTAGTCGATTTTCGTTACAAATTTCAGCCCGTCACGTTTCCTATTCTTGAGGCGATCAACAGAGGCAAATATGGGGAAATGATCTTTGATAGGTTTGTCATACACTCCAGCGCTAATATTTTTCTCGGAATTCTCCAGCGCGTGGCCAATCATTAGAGAGTAATAGCTAAGCGGCTCAGCGCGCCAGCGGGCCCAGCGAATGAGCGGAGACGCCAACTGCGCATGCGCGGCACGCTCGGACAGCCAGCGCATTTACGGAGCGAGCCGCTCGCCCGCTCATTTCGTCTCTTCAGCGGAGCGTGCGCAGCGGGCCAGCGTGCGAGCGTATTGCAAGCTGGCAGCCCCCAACACAAGCGGCGGCGGCATGTCGTCATGTCATGTAGCCAAAACGAAGATGTTTTCCCACATAACACCTGTGATCTAATGAAAAATTACTTTTGCGATATCCTTTTAGCAGTAACTTCAATTTATTCTACAGATAAAAACCTCTGCTCGATCGACAGTAACTCCAACATTGTTCAACAGGTGGCGCAGCGGTAAGTTCCGCTGAAAGAAGCGGGGCGTCGCTCAGCTATTACTCTTCTCTTATCATGCGGTCTGCTGTCCCCTCCGCTCCATCGCTGGGCCCGCTGGCCCGCTGAGCCGCTCAACTATTACTCCCTATTGTAGCAGACGTTGCTGTTATTCGAGTTGGTGTGGTGATGAGATTGCGAAAACGATACGATTTTATTAAGCACATGTAGTCGTCGTTCACTGAACTACGGGTATCAGTGTTCATATCACCAACAATAACAGCACATTGTTTGACGTTGCTTGTTAGGTGACTCAGAATCATGTCAAGTGTTTCAAGAAAGGAGGGAAAACACGCATTTGAGGGACGGTAAACTACACCCACTGTAAGTGAAGATTCCACCCTGACGAATAGTGACTCAATGGCACGTGTACTGCATGATAGTTAAGGAAGAATTGTATATGAATGCTCATATTTAAACAAAAAGAGCAACACCACCCCCTCGAGAATCAGAGTTTAGCTTTCTGAAAGTTAATAGTGGTATTAGCACCGGATTTTCGGTTGACGTTGAGGATTTGTTTTATTCAGTCCCCCACAAAGAGTTGTTCAAGGCGGTCAGAGCATGTATTGAGATGAACGGGGAAATTGATTTTGTCAACAAAGCTTTGATTAGTGTGGATAATTTTATGGCTTTGCTAGAATTTTATCTGCAGTCCACGTTCATTTCTTACGGTAATGACTTGTATTTGCAAAAGAAGGGCATATGCATTGGTTCGACGGTCGCGCCTGTTCTGTGTAATATTTTCTTGGCTTTTATTGACAGCGAACTTGACCAGGTTTTTGATAAGACTGTGATTCTTAGAGCTTTTAGATATGTGGACGACTTTTTGATTCTTTTAAAACCTAACTCTAACTTGACGCACGAGTTTCCGGTAGATGACATCTTAAATGTTTTTAATGAGCATGGCAGAGGATTATCCTTTACGCATGAGACTTCTGCTTACAATCAGCTGCAGTTTTTAGATATTAATTTGACGTTCTCTGCGGGACATGTGTGCTGGCAGTACCAGCCCAGAGAGAAGAAAGGTTTGCTTCCGTTCGAATCTGCCCAGTGAAAAGTGGTGAAACGTGCTATTGCGACGATGTGCCTTGCATCTCCTCTCAAAAAGTCGTGTGATCACAAGATGCATGACAGCTTTTTTGCGCAGATTGGCAGACTTGCGGAGGCTGGGTACCCTCGCTCTGTTGTTGGTGCAGTTGCTGAGTCCCTGTTGCAAAAGCTTAAGGGCGCAACGAAAGCAGCATCAGCCGACAGTGCGCAGCGTTTGACGCGGCCCGAGGTTATGCCTTATGTACACCCTCAAGAAAGTCGCAGGGAAGTATGGGGTTCCGATGGTTTTTTCGGCCCCAAGAAAGCTGTCTGTTCTTTGTTCCCGCATTAGTGGGAAGGAAACAGCACCCTGCGAAAAAAAAAGCATAAAAGGCCCTCCGGCAAATGTGCAGTCGGAGTGGTATACGAAATTCCACTTAGCTGCGGAAAGGTCTACATAGGCCAAACGGGACGCTGCATCAATGATAGAGCGAGGGAACATCGGCAAGATATAAAGAGAAAAGAAAAAACTAATTTAGCTGAGCACTGCAATACATGCATGTGTGATCCTCGATTCAGTGAGATTAAGATTAAAGGTAGAAGTGCAAATTTGAATGCACGTTTGGTACTTGAAGCGTTCCTTATATGGCAGAAGGGAACCGATTGTGTCAGCGATACTTCTATCAGCCTGTATGCTGGAGAGAGGGGCTTTCTGGCCGCGCATGTGTAATTCTGGTGCTCTCTCTTTGCGCGTGCACACGGGGTCTTGATGTGATTTTCCTATTTATTCAGTGGCTCTGATCAAGAATAAAGCAGTGTGAGTTTACGCTTGTCCCTGTACCCTACTTTGTGATTGTCTTTCTTCGAGTAACCCTTTTTGTTTCAAATATGTTATACACACTAGGCCAAGAACGTGTTTTACTACAGAGTCACGCGGCTGCGAAAGCATTGTGTAATCGGGAATAATAATGTTTTCATTTCTTTTTAGCCAAGTTTCAGTGACAGCGATTACGTCAATGCGTTGCGGCTGCTGGGAAATATATGCGAGGAGCTGATTAAGATTTTTTCTTATGCTGCGAATGTTGCTATGAAATATCGACGTGCCTCTGAAAGTATAGTTGTCTTGTTGGTTTAGGTGAGACATTTTGTTTGAAATGGTTATGTGCGCTGGATATAGACACAAGCGTACTACCTAAGCCACACCGCCAAGGTCGTCCTCGCAAGTCACATGATACACACGCGAATTTTCACTTTTACGCATCAGGATCTTGCCGTCAGCCACCCACACAAACTTCCAATTTTTTTCTCGCTTTAACTGTATTGCCTTCCCAAGCAGAACCTTGTTCTCGGGGCAGAGATGCTCGTTTACGAACACCGGCTCGTGTCCCTCAAAACCAAGGGTCGACCTGTTCACTAAAGTCTGCGTGTTTTGGCTGCCCCCAAGACCCTGTTGTCGATCTGGACAAAAACTTCACCACAACGTTTGGAAGGCCGCTCCCACGCGTTGGTACGCGATGAACAGCACCAAGTGCGTTCATCCTCTTAAAATCACAGTGACTAAGGCGAAGACAGGAGACACAAGAATCACACGGATGAGCGAGTCACTCGACAGGCCAGCCGGGAGCCTCACAGTGCTTTCGCGTGTCATGAAAGGAATACCGGACAAGCTCGAGGCTTTGGCGTCAGTGAACTCCTGGTGCTCATCTGCCGTGTTCAAGATATCCGATTTCCGCGTCTTCAAAGACGACGCCGATGATTGGGTGGCGATGGTCAACGCCCTCGTAGATGGGCATGCCAGGACGCACGAGTGCAAGTGGTGCGTGGTTTTAGGCTGCTACCGAGATCAAGCCGCGGCGTGCCAGATATTCGAAGGCGTCAATCAGCGATCCTGGGACTAGTGGACAGCCTGGTTGATTGCCGTAAATGGTCAAGTTGACAACCATCGCTCCACCACCATCCAGCGCAACCTGAACGCTGCACAGGGAGAGACATCACCACTAAGTTGTTGCTTCGAAATGTAGATCATTGGCATAGTACATCACATCGTGCCCTCACATGTTCACTGGACCCAAGCTGTGTTCATCACCAGACATATTAGAGCGTGTATTTTCATCTACCGCACGACCACTATTCACCTCTAAGCCGTAGCCGTCGACAGCACACCTATCAACATCGCTAGTGCTTGATGTCGCGGAGCAGACGGTTTCTCACCTGCCTGTCAAGCCACCAGTCAGGGTACGGACCACATCGATGTCAACTATGTGCATACTGTCAGATTCATTCGAGCCACATCCACAGTGTCCATACCACTCCCCTGCCATATATGCAGACTATAATCCTACTGTGGCAGAGATCAGGCAATGAAATTCTAGCGTTACGTTTGGTATACTAGGCCAGAGAGTGCAGCACACGTATCGCAATCGACCTAGTGCTGACTTCAGCTCTTGTGACCTGTACAGTGCTGCAGCACACCACCCTTCCCCGCACGTATACCATACCATACAGCTGAATTCCGCCAATGAAGTGTTTGTCCAACTCGTCTTTGTCAACGCAACAGTTCGCATCGAGCCGCCACTCAGTGTACGTGATCTTGAGATGTGTCTTCATATCTGCGATGGCACAAACGTCGACGGCAGTTCCGACCTCCCTGGAAAGGAGTGCCGTTCTCCATAAATATCGGCACTCCGCCGTACCCCTGGTCGTACCCAGGCACTGCGGCGCCGCTACCAGCAATGACCACAGTAGCATAGCCAACACCGTCCGCCGGAAACATGCTTGACAGGTTGGCAACGCAATGCGTAGCGAGGAAGTGAATGGCCACTGCCGCATAGCCAATGCCGGCATCCTGAAACAAATTCAGGAGCGCATGCTATGTCGTTGTGTGGCCGAGTGCACTGATAGCACAGCTCGGGCGCGGCGCTTGCTAAAGTATCGCTAGTCGGCCGCACTTCGTACGATCAGTTGATCGTACGAAGTGCGGCCGACTAGTTTCAGAAATGGCACTTCGAGATCGAAGACCTTCAGAGCCATTCTTGCAGTTGAAGAGAAAATCATCTTCGAAACGTTCCAGCACGGCGAATGAACTCATGCCACCTGCCGGAAAAGTGGCCGGTGGCTGTTCAACTCGCTGTCGTAGCCGAGTGCAAAGGCGAAAATCATCAACGGGGACCCCCGCGCTTGGAAATGCGAGCTGAGAGAGATGGAGGATATATATATATATATATATATATATATATATATATATATATATAGAGGGAGAGAGAGAGTTGAAAAGAGAAGCACACTTTCGAAATTCTTCTTTTATTCACCTTTCGACCGCTGCGCTGGCCTTCGTGTGACGAAGGCCGGCCCACTGGCCGAAACCTTAATAAAACATGAATTTCTAACGTCTGTCCGTCTTTTCACACTACATCGCACCGCACCCATCGAACTTCAAACCGAATATATATATATATATATATATATATATATATATATAGAGAGAGAGAGAGAGAGAGAGACAGTGAAATAGCAGACACGACTTCGCAGTTATCGTTTCTTGCAAACAGTTTCGACCGCGGGCCCGGTCTTTTTCAAGGCATAGAGAGAAGTGAAGTGATATTGCTGTCAAACTGGTCTGAAGAAGAAAAGGGAGAGAATGGTACTAGAGGTACACAATTCATTCTGCAGTTGAGCGTTATGGGTGCTTGAAAAGAAGGCTGTGCGGGAGGGAGAACAAGGAGGGCAGCTAGCAACACGGATTGGCGGCGAGCAGTGCACAGTCGGAGGCAAAACTTGAGTTTCGGTGATACTGAGTATTCCTAGCTGAGGGCACTGACAAAAGGTGGCCGTGCTTTGTTGGGGTCGTCCTCGGGATGGCTACTATGGGCAATAAGGAGATTTTTTTCTTTTTCTTTCTTTCCTCCTTCCTTTAGTTCACGTCTGGGAATTGTCGAAATTCCTTGTTCCCATGATGGAGATGGCCTACAAGTGCACTGCAAGTGTGGCTGTCCTATACTCGGAAAAATAATATAGCCGTAAAGAGAGAGAGAAAGAAAGTGAAAGAAAGGGAATATATATATATTAATATATATATATATATATATATATATATATATATATATATATATATATTCCTTCCTGCCGCAAGAATGGAAGGGGTTCCAGGTTCAATAGGGCCGTAAGGCGGTAAAGGGTGTTACAGATAAAAATGCGCACACATGAATAAACACACATAGAACCGCGCACATTATATATATATATATATGTATATATATATATATATATTT
>CM023486.1:19646986-19690188 GCA_013339685.2 Hyalomma asiaticum
TACAGTGGCAACAACGGTAACAAACTTAGAATGTTATGGGTGTGGCGTCTTTAGTAATGAACCGCCCACTGCTTTCAAAGCGGTGAAGGCTTAGTGATATCTGCGCATAGCAAACAGCTGACCGCAGCAGGCGGCCAAAGTGAGCAGCCACTTATCCGTTCCTATGCTCCCTATGCTGAAGAACACAAATTCAGTCATGCAATGCTTTATCCAATTACTCATGTGTGCTTTTTGCTAAAGGGAGTAGGCGGCAGTATTTGGTGTTCCGGAATGTCGTAAGCGAGATATAATAAAACAAACCAGTCAGAAGGTGACTGCAGCCTTTTCTCGCGGATCTTTGAAATGGGTAGAACCATTCAGAAAGATCATAAGGTTCTGGCAACAGGTCGTAAACATCTGTAAATATCATCCAACACCTGCCTAGCTTCTGTGAATGCATGTGAACGTTCGTAGTAGTAAACAAAAACGAGACCCCCATTTTTTTTTTCCTTGTCCATCACGCCACTTTGAAAGTCATGGACATCTCTGTGCATTTTGTCCAAGTTGCGTTCTGTGCACTACAGCACTATCACATGAAGCGGTTTGTTTTCACAACAGTAATGTGCTGATGCGTTTTACACTCGGCTATTACGGGCTTATTACGATGGTGTCTGGTCACTGCCACCACCAGTTTAAGTAACTGCAACAGCTGCAATGTAAAAAAACGAAGTTCTTGGTTCTTGTGCAGACTTGAACTTTGATGGAATAAAGTAAGACTTAAAGGAAAGGTTAACAGAGCACAGAGGAAAATCTAGCTAATACGCCGCTGCTGTCAGCGTATATAAGCCGCCACCTGGGATTCTGGTGGGCAGAATTTTGACCACGTGGGATTCTTTGACGTGCAGTGATATCACACAGTACATGGGCTTCATCTTTTCGCCTCCATTGCAGTGCAGCCATAGCTGCCAGGATTCGATCCCGCTACCTTCGTATCCACACATGACTGCCATATCCACTAGACCACAGTGGCAGGGCACATTTCTTTCTTAGAAGCAACCTAATGATGCCAAGGAAAGCATAGGGCAAGTTGGGCAGCAGCCATCTTACAAAAAATATGTTCTACGAGCAGTCATCTGGCACAAAGTATTCCATACTCATCGCCATTGCAACGAGTGGTGCTGTCTAGCACTCCTGGGATTGTACACTCACGAGTACCCAATAATGTGGACGGGAGAATGACTGCCTTTGCAGCTCATTCGGTAGAGCATTGGACACGTTATCCGAAGGTTGTAGGTTTGGTCTTTACCAGAGCTGGGTGTGTGTGTTTGACCACTTAATTCCTTTCCATCTATTCCATAATTACTACAGTACATAAAAAAACTAGAATTTCCCCTATGCCTTTCTTGGCTTCATCAGGAGTAAAAAAGAACTTAAAATATTTTGAAGACCTGAAATTTCCTTTCACATTATCGGGCTGTATGGGAAGCATGTTGCATATTCTGCACAATGGTATACTCACTGCTAATGTTACTTTAATGAGCTTTATCAGGGACATGGTTGATTGATTTCTGGGGTTTGACATCCCTAAACATGCACTGACAATCTCCGACATTGCAGCTCAGTTTCAGTCACCCACGCCAGAAAGTGGACCTGACGTCATGATCTTCGCTGCCAATGCTACGACGCAGTGAGCTCCATGGCCTTAATATTGAGCAATAAGTGTCGCTACTGTACGTTTAGTTATTGTCGGATTTATCCAATGCATTTTAAAACCTGGAGCAGTTAGTCGAGCACTCAAAATAGGTGAGCTGACATCAGACATATATAAACGCAGTGGAATAGGAAGGCACCACTCCAATTTTTGGAGTGGATCCTTCAGTTTTTATGGGATAGCCGGCTCTCACGTAGCCTACATTCCCATGTTTCCACATTTAAAAAAACAAACGTCCAATTTTTTAGTTTTGTTGTTTCTTACAACTTCTCCATTCTCACCAGGAATAGCAAAGTGGTTATAACACAAACCCATTCTTTCAGTCTTGCTCAACCTATTATGTGCACGTAGTGTCCCTATAAATGAGGGAACTCCTATAACACAGTTTTTGTCTTTTCAGGTGCCACACTGCTGTCTGAGGCCACTCTGAAGAAGAGTCAAAGAAGGCCACAAAAGGTTTGAATGGCTGTTCCAGAAAACTAGCAAGCTGAGAGAACCGAGGATGAAATAAACAAGTCGGCCATTTTTTATATCAAACTACTGTGTCTTGCAGCCTGCCATTATTTCTCGGGCAATAAAAAAGTGTGCACATTTTGATCCACAGTAAATTTTAATCATGGCACAATGGTACTAAGATTAGTAACATCCGCTGTTTTGGCAACACTGTAACCGTGCGAAGTATAGTATGTGGCCACCGATCGGTTGGTGCCAGATCACACAAAACTAGCCAGAGTACACCAAACCATGCCAAACCGGCCGGGTACACCAGATCACACCAAAACACGCCAAACCGGCCGGGCACACCAGATCACACCAAAACACGCCAAACCGGCCGGGCACACCAGATCACACCAAAATGCGCCAAACCAGCCGGGCACACCAGATCACACCAAAACACGCCAAACCGGCTGGGCACACCAGAACACGCCAAACCGGCCGGATACACCAGATCACGCCAAACCGGCCGGATACGCCAGATCACACCAAACCATGCCAAACCGACCGGATACGCCAGATGAGACCAAACCGGCCGGGTACACCAGACACGCCAGAACCCGTGTCTGAATTTCCGCTCTGGTGTGAACGGGTAAAACACACCAGACCCGGTCTGGTGGATTTTTCGACTGGGCGTTGTGCGACAGCAAAACACTACGGCAGGGAGAGACCACATAGTCACCATCCGGCACAGTGGGGCACGGCTCAGCGGCGATACAGACTAGTGCTTGTGCTGGCAGGCGAACAAATTCGGCAGACGAAAGCTTGCTTTGGACTGTGTCGGGGGCGTCGGCAAACTCAGGCAGGTCGAGCTGTACAACACCGGCTGAGCAATCGATGATGGCTGAATGGTCAGATAAAAAGTCCAGACCGAGAATGACGTCATGAGGACATTGTTGAAGAACATGGAACAGGACAGCAGTCTGGCGGTCGGCTACGCGCACACGTGCGTTGCACATTCCGAGCACGGCGGGAGTTCCTCCGTTAGCGACGCGTACAAATTGGCACTCAGGTGGCGTTAGGACCTTGTTTAGTCTTGCACGGAGGTTCGAGCTCATAATAGAAATGTGTGCGCCGGTATCAACAAGGGCAGTAACAGGTAGGTCATCCACTTCCACAGCAAGCAGGCTTTGGTCCGTAACAGGGTGAGGAGAGGGTTTTCAGGTCTGGGGTCGAATGCAGCGTCACCTCCAGGAGCTGCATCGGTCAGTTTTCCGATAAGGAGCGTTCAGATGGGCGAGGGGATGTGTAGCGACGGGGCAGAGGTGAGCGTGAGCGATGGTCGTGATCATGCGGGGAGGGCGAACCGCTGGAGCGTCGGACTGATGTGGTAGCTTCCCCGGATCGTCCATTGTCACGAGTTGCGAACTGCATGGGCCGGTTGTCCTCCCGCCAATATGCGCGGAACGAGCGAGATGAAAAGCCTTGATTGCGACAATACCGTGAGATATGTCCGACACCATGACAACGGAAGCAGATCGGTTTGTTGTGCGGCGTCCTCCACTGGGCTGGGTCACGATAACGACGAAAAGTTGCCGGTGTTCGCGAAGGGTATGGCATAGGACTAGCAGGCGGCTGCATGAGCGAACACACAGGCTGCAGCCCTACATTAGCAAGCTCCTCCGGTACAACAGTTTGAATTAACGAAATCGTTGGTCGAGGGTCTTCGGAAGGGCGCGTCAGGAAGGATGGCGGGGCCGCCGCCTCGATTTCGCGTCGCACAATGCGGACGACGCTGTCGGTAGTAAGCGGCTGACTGGGCGGCGGCTGAACATCTTCACAAGATAACGTTGCGGCAGCGTTCGGAAGCCGCACGAATTATTGGGCGATGCGGCGACTCTTCAATTCTTCAAAACGCCGGCATTCCTTGATGATGTCGTCTACGCTTGAACAGTCTTTGGACACCAGCAGATTGAAAGCGTCATCTGCAATGCCTTTGAGAACATGGCTCACCTTGTCTGCCTCAGTCATGTTGGCATCGACCCTACGGCAAAGGGCAAGAACGTCAAGTATGTAGGACACATACGATTCGGTTGATGTTTGCGCCCGGCAGGAGAGATCTTTCGAAGCGGCGCGCTGGCGGCCGGCAGATCTACCAAACAAGTCACGAAGCTTCTCCTTGCAGGCGTCCCAGCTGGTAAGATCCTCCTCGTGAGACAAACCAGACGCCCGCTGTTCCACGGAGGTAGAAGGCGACATTGGCGAGCATCAGTGTGGGGTCCCACCGATATTGCGCTGCAACACGCTCGTACTTCGAAATACAGTCGTCAACGTCAACGCCATCGGTACCACAGAAGTTTCCAGGATCGCGCGGCTGCGTCAATACGACAAGCTGTGCCTGAGTTGTCGAACTCGCGGTTGGAGCACAGGAGGCAGCGTCTCCTTTCGTTGACATGACCGAGCTGCTCAGGACACGTCCACTGCGAAGTTCCGTCTTGCGTCGTACCCAGCATCTCCACCAAAATGGTACAAATATATTTACAAGGTATTTACAGAAGGTGAATAACCAAGCAGCCAAAATGGTGGTTGTTGCTCGAAGCACACACTTCGTCGACTTCTACCCAGATACCATCTTCTTCTTCCTTGGCGCTCTAACACCGTAACAATATTGGTAAAACTGGGTATTACATACCACGTTCAGCACGGTGAGAAACGGGACATTCCTAACACAATCAGAACCCCAATAGTGATCAATCCACTCCCCAGAAACATGAACCCGATCGCTAACAGCGAACGCAGAGGTCACAGAGAGAAAGCACTGCTAAAGACACACTGCACGAGTGACAAATCCTTATTTCTGGACGCGAGCCCGTACGCCAAGCATAGAGCACATGTCGCAGCGGTGGTCGACGCGACCAGAAAATGCATAAGCGCATGTACAGTCTAAACATCCCGAATAGAGGAAGCTGAAGAGGTGGACATCGCCATGGCCCTCACCTCGACTAAACATAACGTCGTTCTGAGCGATTCGCAGGTCGCGATCAGGAATTTTGCGCGAGGACGAATCTCGCAACAGGCCCTGCGAATTCTAACAAATAGCCAGGAACTGAAGCTTTCGAAGGACACCAGATATCTAATCTGGTTCCCGCCACATACAGGCACAGAAGCACCCAACCCGAACGAGACGGTCCACGCGCTGTCGCGCGCACTAACCCACCGCGCAGCCCAAGGGGCATCCTCAACGGGAGATGCTGTTGCCGAACACGAACCAATCAAGGAAAGGCTAACCAGTTATGCGGAATGCACAAAGTACTATCGTGACTCGAGGCGGACTTTCCCTCCACCTCATCCAAAATTAGATAGGAAACAGGCGACCGACTGGCGCAAAATTCAAACAAAGTCTTATCCCAGCCCTGCCCAGTTAAACAGGATGTTCCCAGAACTCTACCCGGACTGTATATGTAAAGTCTGTAAAACAGAAGAGGCCTCCCTAAGTCATATGCTATGGGGCTGCCCCGATCAGCAGACTCCCCAGAACCTCTCCGGGAGCGATGGCGGAAAACTCTGCTCAGCTCCGACCTAAAGGACCAAACCTGGGCTATCCAGCAGGCCAGGGAGGCTACAGGAAGACAGGTTCTTCCGCCCTCCATCTGAGCGGTCTGGCCCGGATCAGCAACTAGCCGGATCTCGAAATAAAGTTGTTTCACTCACTCACGCAGCGGAGCCTACGCAGGCGTCGTTGGTTGTGAGCGGAATATCACCGTTTTCCCTGAGCGAAATCTTGAGGTAGACGTAAAGAAAAAATTGGCAGATCCCACGTGCAGTGGGAATCAAGGAAATGCGAAGCACGCATAAGGAAAGTAAAATGGATTTGCATTGTGTTCTCGCTATACCGAGTTTGGTACATATAAAGTTAACGAAACGGCCGCAAGAGCACCATGACTGTGGCATGTAAACCATGCCGCTCATACACGCATGTCATGATTCTAATGTTATGACTTGTCATTTACGTTCGTCAGGCTGTCGGGTTGTGCCATAGCAATTTTGGTATACATCCCTTAAGGAAACGATTGGCGTGTAGATCATGCCGCTAATGACATGGCATGCCAAAATTTTCATGTTATGACCTGTTATTTATGATCGCCATTCAGTCATGTTGTGCCAAACCAATTTTCGTATAGGCTCCGTGCAGTCGAGTTTTCCATGTGCGACATCACCGCCAGAATGCACTGCCTGGCGGAGAGAAGAAGCAAAATTGGGCAGACCGTGACAGGGAAATACGCGAAAGCGATGCGCGTCTCCAACTCTATAGCAGCAGCGACCCCCGTCCCACCTTCTTTCGTTTAATTCCTTTGAGACGCGCGCTCCAAACCTGCGGCAAACTGTTCCAAAGGGCGACGCCGCGAGCGTTCGTGTGCTTCGCAGCACGCCCGGAAAGCAGCGAAAAAACGCGCGCGTCGCCTGTCGCCTCGGTTTCCACCGTGCGCGACTGAGTCGTCCGACGAGAGCTACGTACGCCCCTTGATCAGTAGACGGAACCCTACATCTCATTAACGAAACGGCAGTATACTGCCAGGACCATGGCATGTAATCTGCCGGTCATGACACGCGTGTCATGATCTAATGTTATGACCTGTCATTTACGTTCTTCATGCTGTCGTGTTGTGCCATAGCAATTTGGCATACTCCCATTAATGAAACTCCTGGCATGTAAATCACGCCGCCCATGACATGCATGTTATGCTTTTCATGTTGTGACCTGTCATTTATGTTCGTCATGCAGTCATATGGTTCATACCAATTTGCCTACACATCCCACTAACGAACGACCAGAGAGCACAAAGACCGTGGCATGTAAATCATGTCGCTCATAGATGCATATCATGATTTTCATGTTAATGACCTGTCATTAGATAGATAGATAGATAGATAGATACGCTCAAACTCGCCGAAGTTCGCTAAGAAATGCTTCGCATTTAAAAAAAAACCTTCGTTCCGAGTGGGCATCGCCTGTGCGACACGTCGCTCAGGACTGCGATGCGCTACGCGCTTGGCCTCCCTGCAAGCATTGTTGTGAACGTTTAAACGGAGTCTCTTACGTACACCATTTCCCGTTGGTGATGCGCACATATCGGTGCGTCTCGGAGGTGCTTCAGCGTGGAAGATGCTTGGCGGCCACCCCGAAGATGGCGCAAAGGCCCCACGGCGCGTGGGACTCCTCGATATACGCTACTCTGTACCGAAAGTGCCGAGAGTAGCGATATATACGCTACTCTGTACAACCCCCGTCATATCTAATCACACGAGCCTATGGTACTCAGCTGCGCTAGGTTCATGACCAGGTTGAGGCGTGCGTCTGCGTCTGGGTCTAGAATGAAGCACGGGAATCAAACAGACGTGCACTGTGTCTCGAAAGAAGACGTTGCAGTTAAAGACGCGCAACCGCTCGATGTAATTCAAAATGGCGCTGCTGCGGGCGAGTGGTTGTCACTACGATGTGCCGCGCATTTTTTTTTTTTATAGTTGGGAGCATTTACAGGGACACAAACGACGCCGTTGCGCCGCACCGCATGCATGGCGCATGCAGAGGACGCTCGCGCTTTCGCTTAAGGGCGGGGTCGCCTCTGTTCTGCGCCTGTGCTCGCGAGTGTGTAGAGGTTCATTTACGCCATGTTTACACAATTGCGATGGATTCTGTGCTGTGTACAAATTGCCAGGCGAACCGCGGTGCTTCCTTCATCGGCGAGTTTTGATGGCGTATCGTCCATTGTGCTTTGTGCTTTACGTTGCAGTAGTTCAGAACCTCAACTCCACGAGTGTAGAGATACACTAAAGGTTTGTATGACATTTACGTTGGTAAGCGACTGGAGAGCAAGACAAGCGAAAGAGCGCAATGACAATGCGGGCCTGCATTGCTATGTTGAACTCTTAAGGAGAACCTGAAGTGTCCACAACATTTTGCTTATTAAAAATTATCTACATATTTGCTGAGCATTTCTACTGCCGTGTGTGTGAGAGGAGTGCCTCAGGAATATAGAGCCGTCACTACCTTGACATGCTCTAAAAAACATAGCTGGAGTTGTTCCTTAACCGCGCCTCGAGTGCACGCGCACCAGGCTGCGCCGACTTGGCCTTTACAGGGCCTCTAAACCACCCCCGACTTTTTTCAACATTTCAAGTTAACACACGCATCAAGTTGAAAATGCCGTCTTGATGAACGATGTCAAATGCGGCAGCGCTACGCGCGGCGGCCGCGCCACAAACTCGAAAAATATTCCCGTGAGCCTCGCCGGCCATTTCCGGCATGCCAAAGTTAGCCGTGACAACATTGTGGTTTTTGGTGACGTCAGAAGAGTCGAGCTACGCTGATTGGTCGAAGGAGAAGGTCGACTTCCGGTTAGTCTGCTAGGAAATGCACGCTCTCCCTGCCTGTTTGTTTTCCTCGTCGTGTGTCGTTCGTGTGGTGTTCGCGTGTGAATTCGCAAATGCACTACTCTACGCAAGTGCAAGTGAGGTACAGCCAACTAGAAACTGCAGCAATTCTTAGAACACGACGGATAGCGCTAACAGAGAGCGTTGGCACAGCACCAACAGAACACTTGCGCGACGCGGGAGCCCGGCGGAGGCGCGTCAACCGGATGCGCGTCATCGGCGATGTATGTCACGTGACATTCGGAGGGGCACTCGGCGAGGAGGTGGCACCGGGAAGCGGCCGGTGGGCGCAGGAGAGAGCGAAACAAGCAAGCGCCGCGTTTTGATAATCAAAGTAAAATGGATTTGCATTGTGTTCTCGCTATACCGAGTTTGGTACATATAAGTTAACGAAACGGCCGCAAGAGCACCATGACTGTGGCATGTAAACCATGCCGCTCATACACGCATGTCATGATTCTAATGTTATGACTTGTCATTTACGTTCGTCAGGCTGTCGGGTTGTGCCATAGCAATTTTGGTATACATCCCTTTAAGGAAACGATTGGCGTGTAGATCATGCCGCTAATGACATGCATGCCAAAATTTTCATGTTATGACCTGTTATTTATGATCGCCATTCAGTCATGTTGTGCCAAACCAATTTTCGTATAGGCTCCGTGCAGTCGAGTTTTCCATGTGCGACATCACCGCCAGAATGCACTGCCTGGCGGAGAGAAGAAGCAAAATTGGGCAGACCGTGACAGGGAAATACGCGAAAGCGATGCGCGTCTCCAACTCTATAGCAGCAGCGACCCCCGTCCCACCTTCTTTCGTTTAATTTCCTTTGAGACGCGCGCTCCAAACCTGCGGCAAACTGTTCCAAAGGGCGACGCCGCGAGCGTTCGTGTGCTTCGCAGCACGCCCGGAAAGCAGCGAAAAAACGCGCGCGTCGCTGTCGCCTCGGTTTCCACCGTGCGCGACTGAGTCGTCCGACGAGAGCTACGTAGCGCCCCTTGATCAGTAGACGGAACCCATACATCTCATTAACGAAACGGCAGTATAGTGCCAGGACCATGGCATGTAAATCATGCCGGTCATGACACGCGTGTCATGATTCTAATGTTATGACCTGTCATTTACGTTCTTCATGCTGTCGTGTTGTGCCATAGCAATTTTGGCATACATCCCATTAATGAAACGCCTGGCATGTAAATCACGCCGCCCATGACATGCATGTTATGCTTTTCATGTTGTGACCTGTCATTTATGTTCGTCATGCAGTCATATGGTTGCATACCAATTTGCCTACACATCCCACTAACGAAACGACCAAGAGAGCACAAAGACCGTGGCATGTAAATCATGTCGCTCATGATATGCATATCATGATTTTCATGTTATGACCTGTCATTTACATTCATTGCGCAGTCATCTTGTGGCATGCCAATTTTCGTGTACATCCCGTTAACGAAACGTGTGGCATGTAAATCATGTCGCCCATGACATGCATATCATGATTTTCATGTTGTGACCTGTCAGCCATGTTCGCCATGCAGTCATGTCATGGCATACCAATTTTCGTGTACATTCCATTAACGAAACGGCAAGGAGAGCACCAAGACCGTCGCATGTAAATCATGTCACTCATGACATGCAGGTCATGATTTTCGTGTTACGACCTGTCATTTATGTTTGTGATGCAGTCATGTTGTCGTATGCCGATTTGCGTATACGTCCGATTAACGAAACGCGTGGCATGTAAATCATGTCATTCATGACGTGCATGTCATGATGTTCATGTTAATGTCATTCATGACGTGCATGTCATGATGTTCATGTCTTGACCTGTTATTTATGTTCGCCATGCAGTCATATTGTGGTATACCAATTTTTGTATCCACCCCATTAACGAGACGACCAGGAGAGCACCAAGACGGTGACATGTAAATCATGCCGCTCATGACAGGCATGTCATGATTTTCGTGTTATGACCTGTCATTTATGTTCGTCAGGTAGTCATGTTGTGGCATACCAATTTTCGCATACATCCCCTTAGCGAAATGGCTAGGAGAGCACTAAGACCGTGGCATGTAAATCATGCCACTCATGGCATGCATATCATGATTTTCATGTTATGACCTGTCATTTATGTTCGTCATGTAGTCATGATGTGGCATACCAATTTTCGTAACCATCCCATTAGCGAAACGGCCAGGAGAGCACAAAATCGTAGGCGGCTAGATAGATAGATAGATAGATAGATAGATAGATAGATAGATAGATAGATAGATAGATAGATAGATAGATAGATAGATAGATAGATAGATAGATACGCTCAAACTCGCCGAAGTTCGCTAAGAAATGCTTCGCATTTAAAAAAAAAACCTTCGTTCCGAGTGGGCATCGCCTGTGCGACACGTCGCTCAGGACTGCGATGCGCTACGCGCTTGGCCTCCCTGCAAGCATTGTTGTGAACGTTTAAACGGAGTCTCTTACGTACACCATTTCCCGTTGGTGATGCGCACATATCGGTGCGTCTCGGAGGTGCTTCAGCGTGGAAGATGCTTGGCGGCCACCCCGAAGATGGCGCAAAGGCCCCACGGCGCGTGGGACTCCTCGATATACGCTACTCTGTACCGAAAGTGCCGAGAGTAGCGATATATACGCTACTCTGTACAACCCCCGTCATATCTAATCACACGAGCCATATGGTACTCAGCTGCGCTAGGTTCATGACCAGGTTGAGGCGTGCGTCTGCGTCTGGGTCTAGAATGAAGCACGGGAATCAAACAGACGTGCACTGTGTCTCGAAAGAAGACGTTGCAGTTAAAAGACGCGCAACCGCTCGATGTAATTCAAAATGGCGCTGCTGCGGCGAGTGGTTGTCACTACGATGTGCCGCGCATTTTTTTTTTTTTATAGTTGGGAGCATTTACAGGGACACAAACGACGCCGTTGCGCCGCACCGCATGCATGGCGCATGCAGAGGACGCTCGCGCTTTCGCTTAAGGGCGGGGTCGCCTCTGTTCTGCGCCTGTGCTCGCGAGTGTGTAGAGGTTCATTTACGCCATGTTTACACAATTGCGATGGATTCTGTGCTGTGTACAAATTGCCAGGCGAACCGCGGTGCTTCCTTCATCGGCGAGTTTTGATGGCGTATCGTCCCATTGTGCTTTGTGCTTTACGTTGCAGTAGTTCAGAACCTCAACTCCACGAGTGTAGAGATACAATAACAAGTGTTGTATGACATTTACGTTGGTAAGCGACTGGAGAGCAAGACAAGCGAAAGAGCGCAATGACAATGCGGGCCTGCATTGCTATGTTGAACTCTTAAGGAGAACCTGAAGTGTCCCACAACATTTTGCTTATTAAAAATTATCTACATATTTGCTGAGCATTTCTACTGCCGTGTGAGAGGAGTGCCTCAGGAATATAGAGCCGTCACTACCTTGACATGCTCTAAAAAACATAGCTGGAGTTGTTCCTTAACCGCGCCTCGAGTGCACGCGCACCCAGGCTGCGCCGGACTTGGCCTTTACAGGGCCTCTAAACCACCCCCGACATTTTTTTCAACATTTCAAGTTAACACACGCATCAAGTTGAAAATGCCGTCTTGATGAACGATGTCAAATGCGGCAGCGCTACGCGCGGCGGCCGCGCCACAAACTCGAAAAATATTCCCGTGAGCCTCGCCGGCCATTTCCGGCATGCCAAAGTTAGCCGTGACAACATTGTGGTTTTTGGTGACGTCAGAAGAGTCCGAGCTACGCTGATTGGTCGAAGGAGAAGGTCGACTTCCGGTTAGTCTGCTAGGAAATGCACGCTCTCCCTGCCTGTTTGTTTTCCTCGTCGTGTGTCGTTCGTGTGGTGTTCGCGTGTGAATTCGCAAATGCACTACTCTACGCAAGTGCAAGTGAGGTACAGCCAACTAGAAACTGCAGCAATTCTTAGAACACGACGGATAGCGCTAACAGAGAGCGTTGGCACAGCACCAACAGAACACTTGCGCGAACGCGGGAGCCCGGCGGAGGCGCGTCAACCGGATGCGCGTCATCGGCGATGTATGTCACGTGACATTCGGAGGGGCACTCGGCGAGGAGGTGGCACCGGGAAGCGGCCGGTGGGCGCAGGAGAGAGCGAAACAAGCAAGCGCCGCGTTTTGATAATCAAACGCGTCTAACTCGGCTATTTCGGCACTGTTTCGAAAAATTCTTGCGGCTACGAGTTTGTTGTGGACCCCGGCATAAAAGCAACACCACAACTAAATTTCGACCTCTTGGTGGGTTAGGGTCCCTTTAAGAGGGTTGTAAACAGCACCACCTCATTTATAACGGCAATTTTTGGAAAACACCTGCTTTAAATGAATGTCAAAAATTGCGTTTGATCACTCTGTCTTAGGAATCGGGATGACACAAAAGTGAAGCCTGTCTGCGCTAAGCTGTGGAATGAATGCATAAGCGGCAATCTGGCGAACGGGAAGTGGGAGATGGGTTGGGTACTATGGACATATGGACCCGTTACAGGTATGCAGTGGTGTCCCCTCGACACTGGATAGGAGCCCTCAACAGTACAGAAGGGAAAGCTCTTGAGCGACCCACATTCCTCCGGAGACCACGCATTGCAAGTTACAGAGCCTTGCGAAAACGTGCCACAAGCCACGAGCGTTGTCCAACGGCGAAACCATCCAAGCGAAACCGAAATGCTTGACAGCGAATCGTTTTGGGACCAGACGGTCCGCAGCGCCGAAAGGCGCATCATTTGTTTGTGGGCAGCCGTATATGCATGCCTGGTACTGAAACGTTGCCACGAAGAAATCTGATGAAGTTTTGATTGCAAAATCCATCAGGCTAAGTACATAGCTTCAAGCTTCGCGTTTTCCTTGCTCGAAGCTATAACTTGCGCGAAAAGTCTAAGCTTCATAGCTTCGAGTTTCCTTGCAAAGTCCACAGATGTAGCTAAAGCTCCCTTTCGTGATCTTATAGCTTCACCTATGAACTCTGCAAGGAAAACTCGATCAGATTCCTTTGTTCTAAGATTTCAGTGCGAAGGTAGTGCATGTTGGTGGTACATTTCTTGGTCGATAAACGCGCTCCTCCGGTGCGAATCGTTTCACTCGAAATTAATAAAGTGAGGTATTTTTTCCTTGTACTTCATCATTGCAATGAACAAGAGCTATCTTCGTTGTATGCAAGACAATTTTGATGCTCAGGTAGCCAGGTTGCTCTCTGACCAATACCGAGCGTCAGCTCTGACAGCTGTAGCTCAAACGGCGGATGGCAAAAAGAAAGCAGAATCTTGAAAAAGGAAAAATGCTGTAATCAAGCAATATATAATGGCTTGTCTCACAACCTCAATCTTGAGGCCACAAGGAACACACGAAAGGGAAGGGATCAAGGGCTCGTTCTTTATTTGTTAGAAACAACTTAATGAGCAAACAGACAATGAAGCCTAGGAAAGCATAGGGGAAGTTACTTGTGGTATTGTAATTGTGAAGAAAGTAGAAAGGAATTAAAGTGGACGAAAAGACAAACCTTGCCTTCGGTGGGAACCGAACCCACGACCTTCGGATGTCGCGTCCGTGGGTTCGGTTCCCAGCGAAGGCAAGGTTTGTCTTTTCGTCCACTAATTCCTTTCTACTTTCTTCACAATTACAATACCACAAGTAACTTCCCCTATGCTTTCCTAGGATTCATTGTCTGTTTGCTCAATAAGTTGTTTCTAACAAATAAAGAACGAGCCCTTGACCCCTTCCCTTTCGTTATTTCATAGCATGGGCACCGTTGCGCCAGACTTGGTGCCTTAGGTAGCATGCGAGGGCTTATTGGGCAGCAGCCATCTCATCTAAGTTCACGTTCTACGTGACGCCTCCTGGCAAGAAAGTGTGTTGCATGGACGCCGCCTTGGCCATGAGTGGCGCTGCCTAACACTCCCAGGATAATACGCACATAAATACACAATAAAGTGGACGGGGGGACGACCACCTTCGTAGCTCAGTTGGTAGAGCATCGGACGCGACATCCGAAGGTCGTGGGTTGGGTTCCCACCGAAGGCAAGGTTTGTCTTTTCGTCCACTTTATTTCCTTTCTACTTTCTTCACAATTACAATGCCACAAGTAACTTCCCCTTTGCTTTCCTAGGATTCATTGTCTGTTTGCTCATTAAGTTGTTTCTAACAAATAAAGAACGAGCCCTTGAGCCCTTCCCTTTCGTTATTTCATAGCTTGGGCCTCGTTGCGGCAGACTTGGTGCCTTGGTAGCATGCGAGGGCTTATTGGGCAGCAGCCATCTCATCTAAGTTCACGTTCTACGTGACGCCTCCTGGCAAGAAAGTGTGTTCCATGGACGCCGCCTTGGCCATGAGTGGCGCTGCCTAACACTCCCAGGATAATACGCACATAAATACACAATAAAGTGGAGGGGGGGACGACCACCTTCGTAGCTCAGTTGGTAGAGCATCGGACGCGACATCCGAAGGTCGTGGGTTGGGTTCCCACCGAAGGCAAGGTTTGTCTTTTCGTCCACTTTATTTCCTTTCTACTTTCTTCACAATTACAATACCACAAGTAACTTCCCCTATGCTTTCCTAGGCTTCATTATTGTCTGTTTGCTCATTAAGTTGTTTCTAACACAAGGAACACAGTAACTTTGGTATTCTGAGCGCTGAAAAAACTGGCAAAGTTACGGAGGAGGATCACCGGAAAGAGCAATCTTGCGAGCAGCGGCTCTCGAAAAATTCGCACGAAACGGTGCACGTAACATCCGCGATTGATTCTGTCTTGTTTGGTGGCTGCTAAGTCAGTCAGACTGGCCTTTGCATTAATGAACGCATAAACGTATATCGCTATCTGCTCCCAACAGGGGAGACCTTTCCTTTGATTGCAAGAAGTGATGGTGTGAAGCAGATCGTTTCAGCGTATGGAGAGTGAGGAGAGATTGCGGCAAGTTGGAAATAGAGATAAGCGAAGGCCTCCATATCAGTATGTTGGGCGCTAAATTGTGTTAGTGAACCTTCTGTACATGTTCATGATATAATGATACAGAGATCAAATTTTTGACGAGCCACTGATGCTGCTATGCAAGCACGTGTCAGATCATATTGTCACAGCATGTGGAGGTGCGCTTTTGTGGTTGTTCTTCTGTTTTGTTATCTGTTGTCTTACAACATCTGGTCTTTGCGCATGTGCGGTGGAGTTCCAGTAGAACAATTTTTTCCAATAATTTTCAATTGTAAGCCCAGCATTGGTCCCTTGCTTTCCTTGTTCTTGTGCTTGCGTCTTCGCCTGCTGAAATTCTTACACCATCAATATGTACCAGCTCGCCCAGTAAGCTACCCTACTCCGTTGCCATATACGCCAGACAAGACAAATTATGTAGCGGCCGGGGATATACATTGCCCAACCAACACGACGGCCGGACGCCGAGACCGATAGAGGCGCTGATACTACCGAAGTGCTAACTGCAGGCACGCATTCGCGCGACAATTTACGACTTTCCTCCGTCTTTTCTAGATGGCGGTACAACCGCGGTTATTTCAATGTACAATTAAAGGGACGCGCTTGTAATTTCAGGGCAATTTTGCTCCCTAAACACATTTGCTTTACCTGGTATCAGTTACATGCAAATTGTAAAGCGGCGTAGTAAAGATATAAGGCTGGTTCCTTTACCATACGTTTATTGTGCCGTTACGTGATCGGTACAGGTTGCAGCTCCTGTCATCGCCTTTCGGGTGGCTGTGGGTTCGAATCCCGACATTTGGTAATTTTGATTGACAAATGTGTATTCGTTTTTATTTCAGATATCTAGTTCTGTATCGAAAGTATGATGTGATTTCTTGGTGGACCAGGGCATAAAATATTTTCGTGTTGAGAAACATTATACGAAAACATACGTGGCAAGATTTCACTTGTACCTATATAACGTAATATAAGGTGCAGCACGTAGGGATAACTAAAACCTGCACAAACGAGTCCAGATATTAAAGGGGCACAACAAGACTTTTTCAACAGAGTCGTGTAACGGTGCCTGTCAGTCCTAGGAGGTCCTGTGATCATTGCTCTGCAGAGACCAGAGAATTCGCAGTTTTCTTTGAAACAGGGGTGAAAGTAGCCTGTGGTTATTTATGCAAACTTCGCCACAAGAATCAGCGACCTCGTCACTTGGCAAGAGACATACGCACATTTTCTCTATTTATCGAACTCAAAACATATGTATAAAGCGTCACTGAACATGTTCCTGCCATCACGAAATCACTACTTATGATTTTGTGGCAAGAACAACAGGTTATTTGCAGATGCAACTGGAAGCGAGCTCCGAATTCCCTAATGCACGCAGAACATTATTATTTATCTCACACTTTCACTGCAGATCCCCGACTGATCGGCAGCATTTTATGACCATGCCCAAAAGTTGTGCAAGGAACCCTTCAAGAGAGTTAGAAATTGAGATTAGCACTAAGACGTTCTTAGTGATGGCGCATTTGTTTAAACAGGCAAATTTTTCGAAGACTGACGTTTAGAGTCGTCATTGGGTACCTATAGTTTGATGCTACTGCATCGTGGAGAAAAGGCTTCCGAAGTTTTTGTGCAGTTGGGAGCGACCTTCATTCTAGCACATTTTACAAAATCGCAAAGCAATTAACTTTCACTACCTCTATTGGGAACTAGATGTTTCCCAAGTAGAAAGCAGGGTGGGATGCCTTGAGACGTTATTACGCTTCTTGGCCACCACCACGGTACGTTTACGAGAGGCTGGAATGGTGATATTTTGCTGCGATTCGCGTTGCGCAGTACAGTGTGGTATTGGAATTCAATACTGTGTACCTTACAGATTACCGAAGGCTATAGCCAGTGCTTAGGCTATAATACATCACTTATGCTTACGCTGTATTGGGTCTCTCCTCGATGTAAGCGCTAACGTAATTGGGGCGCTCCTGAATCACCAACGTTCATCTCAAGGATGTAGCTGCTCTCTCGACTTCATTCAGCTTCGCGGATTGGGCATGTACTGAGCGTTGCACCTGCAAAGACTTCACGCGTTTTTTCTGGATCGCTGGTAGCCCAGCTCCCGCGATACAACGACCACAAGGCGACATGAAACCGCGGAAATCACTCGCGACAGGCAAACTTGGCGACAAGAAAGAGTAGTCATGCACCGCATGTGCAAAGGTTGTATCATGCAAAGCCTAAAGGATATCTCTAGCACATGGGCCGACACCGATCTTCTAACTAGTAATACCATGTGAACTGCCATTTTGGGGCCATGAATTTTGAAAAAGATAATGGAACCCGATGGTCTTTTGTATTTAGAGAGTCTGTTATTTGTCATTTCATATTTCGTCAGCAGTACTAAACACTACTCGGCTTCGCATCCTCAAATGTCCCATCTTTCATATTTAAGCATTTTAGCGAGCACAAAAGACACAGAGAAGAAAGACGCACGGGTTTAAATATGGATACATACCAACTCGCCCAGTCATCAGTCCTGCTGCATTATGTCCCGTCTTTATTACCTGTGAATTTTGTTTCATATATTTCGGACAGTTGCTGTTATAATTGATGATTCTTTAATCTTTCCAGTCTAAGTACTTAATAATGAACATTGCTGCCTTGTCCTTATGGGCTGTGGTAAGTGAAACGTTAATATGATGGGTATTGCTAGTCGCTACAAAGGTTATTCCGAGTTATCGCTAGAGAAAGGTCCCGGTGGCGATTGTTCCGAATGTGTGAGAAATTAGAACAGGATATGCCGCTGGTGCACAGTTTGAGCGCAATCGAGCACCATTACAACCAAGAAATTGTCGGCTTTATGCGTGAAACATGTTGGGAACATTGACTTCAAGTTCACCTACGGTGTGCACAGTATGCAAGTGCGAAGTTTATGAGCTCTATGGGTACCCTCACTGGGGAGATGGAGCGTGGTCAGCTCTACCGCATGCATGGTGATAAGTGCGCAAACTCAGCACAAGCACACAGCAGGGAGAAACAAACTGCGCTCGTTTGTTTCTCCCTGCTGTGTCCTTGTGCTGAGTTTGCGCACTTATCACCATGAATGCTTACCAATTGGCCCGATTATCCGCTCTTCTACCGCAAGCACTATGCACATCAGATGCAATCGATAACTATTTCCTCTACTGAAATGAATGTAGCTTGCCCTAGCTCAGCTCACGTACTTCTGTTTAAATCTCCCCTATTGCAAAACCCAGCGTCACTGGGTGCTAGCGCCCAGCGCCATGGCTGGTTATGGGCCCAGTGTGACGCTGTATACTGGCACGCAAAACCGCATTAGGGCAAACAACAAAAACAAAACAAAAACAAAAAACGTGGTGCTACCGTGCCATGCATGCCGAATAATATAGATATATATAAAAGCTAGAGGATGCATTATAACAGATAAAAACAGAAAAAACCAGGATTTCAGCGCGGCACAGGTTAGTCCCCACAACGTGTTATCACTCACTGTAATGCGCAGCGCAGGCCGCGTTTATCTTGCATGTCGCTTTCGGAACCGTGTTGACCGTTCTTGAAACTTTGCATGCCTGACGCACATATTTGAGTGTCGTCTAGAATTTCATAGATTATGCGACAAGTTATAAAGTTCTATAAATGCAGGGGCATTTAGCCGTTTGTCAGTTTTTCGGTCGACCGACGACTGTTCACGCCGCTATTGTTTTGCATTATGATTGGCTTTGTGTTGCTGGACATCAGTTCGCTCAAAAACTAGTTCGCCAGACATCGTCTTGAGTTCTTCGCGCTTCGTTTTGAAGGATGGTGCGTCACGACCACGTGACAATTGGGTTGGACGTCGAACTTTTCCTCCTCCTCACACAAAGCTCCACAATCACTTAGAGACAGTTGCAGACTCAAACATACGTCACACCAGCGACACTAAGCAGGATCAATTCCGACTTTCCTACTGTAAGCCCACACTATCGCCACGAATATAACAATTTTGAACACATGCTGTGGCTGTGGCCTGCCAACGCGGGCACGGACATTCCTCCTCAGTCCTCCTGGGAATCAGCGCTTAGAAGCACAGTGTTCACTGCTCAGCTCAAGGCTGTCGTGAGGACCCAGGCCGTCGCCGAAGGACTGTTTACCGGCGCCGACCTTGAGCCGCCAGATTGATTGGCGGGGCCTCCGGCACTGCTTCCTTTCTCCTCAGACACCCATAAAGTTCATACTCACTCACTGGACGACAGCTTCTAGACTGACTGCATACTGATTGACTTTTACAAAGCCTATGATCCCGTAGCCCATGCCCGCCTAATAGCTAAAATCGTTAACTACATCGTCGATTAGAAATTTCTTATCACCTCGCAAGCAATTCATAGTCGTAGGCAACCACTGCTCTGAGTTAAGTGACGTCACATCGGAGTCCCACGGGAAGGTGTTTTGGGTCCCTTATTGTTTTTAATTTTTATCGATTACCTTCCCGACGAGCTTGTATCTAACGTCAGGGTATTCGCTGATGATTGTGTGGTTTATTGCAAGATTTCCTCTAATGCAGACCACATAACCTTGCAGCACGATCTTTACAGGTACAACTAGTGTTCATCTTAGCAAATGACACTTAACACGGATGAATGCAACTTACTTAGTTTCTGCCGTTACGCACAAACTCGGCATTTCATTATCCTCTCAGCAATAACTCTGTAAGACATCTATGTACAAACACTTAGGTATTCATTTGACGCCTCATATGGTGGTCTAGCCATATCGAAAATACAACGAAAAGGACCTTCGTCCACTCGGGTACTTGAAACGAAATCATCGGGGTGTTTCGTCATGTACACGAAAACTAGCCTATTTATCATTTGTCCGTCCACAACTAGAATTTGCACCATCATCATGGTCACATCACTAAGCATACCTGGTTGATTCACTCGAATCCATATGAAATCGTGCAGCTCGTTTCATCACCGCTGACTGCAGGTGAGCATCAAGCGTGCCTGATATGAAGTCGAAGCTATGACTTCCATCGTTGGAGCCACGAATCGAAATCGCAGTCATTAACCCCCTTCATAAAGTAATCTGCAGTAATCACACGTCTACACTACCACTTATTCATGCGCATCGTACATCTCGTTGTCTTCACAATCATCGAAGCTTGGAACGCCTGTTCGGACGAACACACTTTCATTCATATGCTTTACCTCGTACCATACAATATTGGAACAATCTTCGAGATGAATTGGTTAACATACGTGGCCCTAAGGCATTGAAAAAAGAACTTCACATGATGTTTTTATAGTCTCTTTTAAATCTTTGTGCTTTTTCTTCAAATATATTCATTGTATAAAGTTGTTTCGATTTGTGCACAAGGTGTCGCTCTTGGTTACTACGTATGGTCCACTCCGACTGTTTTCTTTGACTTGCTCCGAAACAGCAATTTTATTGCGCATTTCTTCTTTCACTCCCGGCCTAATCACTCATCATCATCATAATCATCATCACCACAGTGATATCCCGCTCACAACCAACGCCGCCGACACCGGATTTTCTACGAAACAGCCTATTTAAATCTGTTGTTATGTGGGGTTTAACGTCCCAAAACCAGCTCTGATTATGAGAGACGCCGTAGTGGAGGGCTCCGGAAATTTTGACCACCTGGGGTTCTTTAACGTGCACTGACATCGCACAGCACACGGGCCTCTACATTTCGCCTCCATCGAAATGCAGCCGCCGCGGCCGGGATTCGATCCCGCGACCCTCGGATCAGCAGCCGAGTACCATAGCCACTAGACCACCGTGGCGGGGCCAGCCTGTTTAAATCTATCGCGTTAAAAAGCGCGAAAACAAAACAGAGCTCCAACCCATCATCATCATCATCATCATCATCATCATCATCATCATCATCCTATTTAGGTCCACTGCCGGACGAAAGCCTCTCCCAACTATTTCTAACCCACCCGATCCTTAGCGTGAAGGTTCCATGTTATGCCCGGAAACTTTTTAATTTCATCTCACCATCTAACCTTTTCCCTGCCTCTGTTGCGTTTTCTCTCTCTTGGCATCCATTACTTCGCTCGTACTGTCCATCTGTTATCTTTCCTGCTCCTGACATGTCCTGCCCAGGTCCACTTCTTTGTTTTAATTGATATAATATCAGTTACTCCTGTCTGTTTCCTCATCCATACCGCCTGTGTTTCATCTCTTAGCTTTACACCTATCATTTTTCTTTGCATTGCACGTTGCGTGCTCCTTAGTTTTACCTCTAGTTGTTTCGTTATCCTCCGCGTTTCTGCACCGTACGTTAGTACGGCGAGAATGCAGTGCTTGAATACTTTTCGCTTTATTGAGAGCGGCAAGTTTCCAGTCACGATATCGTAATGACTTCCGAATGTGCTCCAGCCCACCTTTATTCTACGGAGAATTTCTTTTTCATGGGTGAGAGTTCCCGTTAGTGACGGTCCGAGGTATACATTCGTTCACACATTCTAAGGGTTCACTGTTAATTTTAAAATCCTGTTCGTTAGCTATGCTATTGAGCACAACATTGGTCTTTTGCCTATGCGCTTTTAGTCGAACTTTAACATTTTACCGGTTTAGGTCATCAATCATATCTTGTAGTTCGTCTCCATCATTACTAAAGAGCGCAATGTCGTCTGCAAATCTTAAATTGCTAAGATATGCTTCGTCTATTCGAATTCCCTTTTCTTCCCAGTCTAGACGTTTAAACACTTCCTCTAAACATGCAGTGAATAGCACCTGGGGGATCTTATCTCCTTGTCTGACACCTCTTCCCATCGGGATTTCTCTGGTTCTCTCAAGCAGGAGTAGTGTGGCTGTCCAAACTTTGTATATGTTGTTTCCTGTTTCCGCGTATACGTCAGGTAACCCTTGTCGATGTAAAGCTTCTACAAATGCTTGTATTTCTATGGAGTCAAATGCTTTCTCGTAGTCTACAAACACCATATAAACAGGTTTGTTATATTCAGCGTACTTCATAATTACTAGGTTGCTAGCATGGCTATGGTTCATTGTTGAGTAACCTTTCTCAAAACCAGCTAGTTCTCTTGGTTGGTTAAACTCGAGACATTCTCTTCTTCTAGTAGAAATTACTTTCCTAAATCGCTTCTACGTTACTGAGAGTACGCTCATTGGCCTGTAATTCTTTAACTCCTTATATGACCTTTCTAGTCGATTAGGATTAGCATTTTTCCAACTAGAGCACTGCACGGGCCCGGGCCGGCCCGAAAGCCCGGGCCCGGCCCGGCCCGCGGGCCGGGTCGGGCCGGGTAAGTAATTGTTGGATCGGGCCCGGGCCGGGCTCGGGCCCGTGAGCTTCGGGCCCGGGCCGGGCCCGGGCCTGGGTCAGGCCCGAATCAGGCCCGGTTCTCATACGTGTCGGTAATGGCGCGTGTATGCTTTTTGGTTTTGTTGTTTCTTGGGATTTAACATCCCGAACCTAGTCACGCTATGTCAGACGCCGTAGTGGAAGTCTCCGGGTAATTTAGACCACCTGAAGTGCATTAGCGTGCACTGAAATCGCATGATACAAGAAGTCTAGCATATTGCCTCCATCAGTATGTTACATGTAATATCGGGAAACTGCCTCATAAAAGTTCCCGCCATTATATTAAGTGAAATACGTTATTGCGTACCGTGTACCGAAAGAAGTGGTAGTCAAGCAGCACTGCGAGAAGTGCGAGGAAACGGTACACTGCCAAGATTAACGCATATAAGATGTACTCATCGGTATCATGGGAAACATTTCGAGTATGCAGCTACGCTCCCATGCCCGCCTCGCCTGCTTCCGCCTTCGTGACTCTTTAGACTGGTCAACGCGACCAGTTTAAGCGCAAGAAGAGAAGTGACTCTTGTCACAGGGTCGCCGATCCACGCAGATGTTGCTGATTTTTGTGCTAGCAAGGCAGTTGCAAATACTTATGATTTGGCAATTAGGCAGTCAGAACTAGCATTTGACTCGGATTCTCATCACATCGAGTGTGTATTTGCTCATTCTCACGGTCACCTTTGTCTTCGTCACACTTCGTCAGTAATTCATAAATTTCTTCATTCGTCGGAGCACAAGTGTTCACATGGCGCTCAAAAACGTGGACGCGCTCCCGAGACAGAAGTGAGCAAGCACCTAAGGAAGGTGATAATCAATATGATTTACTGCAGTACACCTTGTAACAGGCGTGTGTATTGGCACCCTTTACCGCACAAATATCTAAGGGCTCCAGAGACACCCCGTGTGGACGAATTTTTATTCCCTTCAAGCTTCCATCTTCCTTCGAACTTCTGCCGCTATTAGATTTTAGCGGTTAAGTAACACACATCAAAACGGTAGACATGAACCCCTCCTCTAGTAAAAAAGAAACGTATGGCAGCTCGGCTGCTGTGAAACCTCAGGACGTGCGTAGCACGGGCACCCAGCAATTCCCGTTCGTAGAGTTCCCACTGCTCCGTGAACCAAAGCGTCAATGACCTCAATGTTTGTGGTAAGCAAGTAGGGTTTCCCCGGCACGAGTAGAATTTGTTAGGCAGATTCGCTAAGTTGGTGTGCGACATGTGCGCTACTTTTCTGTTTACTTTTATCGGCTGAGGTATCACCGTCGCATGTTAAGCGTACCACGATCCAAAATCGTGGCGCGGGTAGCTCGGTGCGTGCGCTAACATAAGTTGATTATAGTGGGTAATACAGGTTTTGCGGAAGCTATATACAGAGGCATAGACTAAGTATTCTGTGCCGCGCTTGAGATGCTTAACACCCTACATGTTGAAACAAAAGCAGAAGGGCGCAAGTTCATTCATATGATGGAACACATAACTTATTTTATTGACGGAGCTGTTGAAACCTTCTGAAATGAAGCCCATACTTAAGCAATAGATTATGCGAGATCCGCGTGAAGTGTCCTTCCACGTGGGCGCTACCCCTCTCAGAAGTTTGCTTTTCCTCTACTTCCCGCCTTTTCCTGCCCATCGTAGTCACCGCTTTTTCCTTTCTGGCACACGTCGCCTCCACCGTCACAACCGCCAGCTGCAAGATGCAACCACGACTGCGAGCCATAGACAGTCAGACTTCGCTCCCCTGTTCGCACCGAGGTCTCTGGCCATCGGCGGCAACCAACTCTCCCGATTGCAGTCATTGCGTGGGATCACGCTCCGGACAGCAGACCCGCCGCGTTCGAAGCGGCTTGTTCAGTTGGGCGCTCTAATAAGCAGTTGTTTCGGAAACCCTTAGTCCGTTCTTGATTTAAAGTATAACACTTTCAAAGACCGAGGACGGTCAAACAAAGGCGAACAGCGAAGACGAAGGCGAAAGGCGAAAGCGAACAGCGAGGACGGTATGTCGCTCGCTAACGTGTGTGGCTTGCTTTGACAGATCTATGGCACTGCGGTGGCGGTGGTTCGGCGAACAAAGGTGCGGGAGAGAACTCCCTTCTTTGTAGCACGAAAATGTAGCATACGTTGGAGACAGTTGCCTACCGAGGAGTCGAAACGACAGGTTTAATAACGCTACTCAGCCTGGCGAATCCTCTCGTTGCATTGCGCAATAAACGAAGTTTGCAGGATAAGGTCGCGCTAATTATAGTAAAGCCAATTATAAATGTCCGCCGTTTTTCCACTTTATGTTGGCGTTGTATGATGTAGCCGTTCTTTGAAAAGAAATAAGAACATTGCACCGTTAGCACTGCGTGCATGAGACAGCCAGCTATGCCTCCTCGTATAACTCCCTGCAATTCTTTCGCTAAAGTGTTACAGGTGTAATTAACCGAAGGTAAACACAGTACCAGTGCAGACCGTGACACTGTCGTGTCACGGTTTGCACTGGTACTGTGTCACGGTTACGGTTGCACTGGTACTGTGTCACGGTTTTCCGGCCGGGCCGGGCCCGGGCCGGAAAAAGCCGGCCCGTGCAGTGCTCTATTTCCAACTGCGTTGTACACTAGATGTCGTGATGCATTTCGTGGAGAGCGATGCAAGTCTCTCCATAATAGTGTGTCCTCCGTCTTTGATCAAGCCTGTCGTTATGCCGTCTTCACCTTTTGCTTTACCGCGGGACATCCCTTTTGCAGCTCTTTGACTTCGCCAACGGTTACACATGGAAAATCAGTGTCGTCCTCTGATTCTATTTCTATTAGGTTGTTTGGTCTCTCTGAGAGCTGTACAGATCAGAGTAGAAATCTCCTGCTACCTTTACCATTTCGTTGAAACTGTTGATAACGTTACCTTGTTTATCATTTAGCCAAGGCATTTTTGTTTTTTCCTAAGTACAGTTTCTTTTTGACCGATTTAATGCTGGTGCCTTTCTCTACTGCTTTCTCTATTTCTCTGATGTTAAAATTTCTTATCTCTCTTTCCCTGGCTTTACTAATCAATTTGGTAGTTTTGCGAATTTTATATTGTGTTTTCACGAAGTTACTTTCATTTGTCGGCATTCTTTTTTAAGTCTTTCGTGGATTTGGCCACCTTACTTGTTACGTTTTTTGTTGCTTTACCCCCAACTTCAATCGGTGTTTCAAAAATTGCTTTCGTTATGGTTTGGTTAATTTCTTCTAAATCTTCATCGTTTTGGCCTAAGGCCTCGAACTTGTTGCTTACGACGACATTAGGTTTTTCGTTCTTCGCCCTGATTATGCCTCTTGCGTTTTTTATAGTAAATTATTTAGTTCATTTTTCTTTGGGATAAGTAAAATCTTCGCCCTTATTAATCTGTGATCTCTGCATTTTATCTGCCCCATACTTCTGTATGCTGAATCTTCTTTCGGCGCCAAAGTAATAGGCGAGGCGAAGGTAGATACCTATGGCCGCATTATTCCAGCATCTAACATATTTTGGATTTCAGTTTTTAACCACACTTTTTTTTTTCACGGGACATGCTCTAAGGCTTTTTTCTTACCGACGTAATATCTCTCAGCTTAAAGGGAACACTAAATTTTGTTGTAGCCGGTGGATAGTTTCCTAGGCAGACAAGTTCAGGAAATTTTAAATGCGAAGCATTTCTTAGCGAACTTCGGCTTTTAAGCGTATCTATCTATCTATCTATCTATCTATCTATCTATCTATCTATCTATCTATCTATCTATCTATCTATCTATCTAGCCGCCTACGATTTTGTGCTCTCCTGGCCGTTTCGCTAATCGGATGTTTACGAAAATTGGTATGCCACATCATGACTACATGACGAACATAAATCACAGGTCATAACATCAAAATCATGACGTGCATGTCATCAGCGGCATGATTTACATGCCACGGTCTTGGTGCTCTCCTGGCCGTTTCGCTGAAGGGATGTATGAGAAAATTGGTATGCCACAACACGACTGCATGGCGAACATGAATGACAGGTCATAACACGAAAATCGTGATATGCATGTCATGAGTGGCATGATTTACATGCCACGGTCTTAGTGCTCACCTGGCCGTTTCGCTAATGGGATGTATGCGAAAATTGGTATGCCAGAACATGACTGCACGGCGAACATAAATGACAGGTCATAACATGAAAATCATGACACGCATGTCATGAGCGACATGATTTACATGTCTCGGTCTTAGTGCTCTCCTGGCGGTTTCGCTAATGGGATATATGCGAAAATTGGTATGCCACAACATGACTGCATGGCGAACATAAATGACACGTCATAACATGAAAATCATGACATGCATGTCATGAGCGACATGATTTACATGCCACGCGTTTCGTTAATGGGACGTACACGGAAACTGGCATGCCACAACACGACTGCCTGAAAAATATAAATGACAGGTCATAACACGAAAATCATGACATGCATGTCATGAGTGACATGATTTATATGCCACAGGCTTGGTGCTCTCCTGGTCGTTTCGTTACTGGGATGTATACGAAAATTGGTATGCCACAACATGACTGCATGGCGAACATGACTGACAGGTCACAACATGAATATCATAATATGCATGTCATGAGCGACATGATTTACATGACACGCGTTTCGTTAACGGGATGTATACGAAAATTGGCATGTCACAAGGTGACTGCATCACAGACGTAAATGACAGGTAATAACATGAAAATCATGATATGCATGTCATGAGAGACATGATTTTCATGCCACGGTCTTGGTGCTCTCTTGGCCGTTTCGTTAATAGGATGTATACAAAAATTGGTATGCAACAACATGACTGCATGACGATCATAAATGACAGGTCATAACATGAACATCGTGACATGCATGTCATGAACGGCATGATCTACATGCCACTCGCTTCCTTATGGGATGTTTGCTAAAATTGCTTCGGCACAACACGACTGCATGACGAACGTGAATGACAGGTCATAACGTTAGAAGCATGACATGCGTGTATGGGCGGTATGGTTTACATGACACAGTCATGGTGCTCTTGCGGCCGTTTCGTTGACTTCATATGTACCAAACTCGGTATAGCGAGAGAACAATGCAAATCCCTTTTACGTTCCTTATGCGTGCCTCGCATTTCCTTGATTCCCACTGCACGTGTTTTGTGCTTATAATCTCTTGTGTATGCTACATTAAGTCTTAATCGGTGAAGGCACGCCTCATCTCGCCTGGCTAAACCTCGTGGTACGTGGAAGCGGCAGGCTGGATCAATAGCATGTAGTGGTCCGTACTGATGTCTTGAATCACACCAGAAGTATCCCTGCTGATTCCAGGCAGATGCCGATACCATAGTCGCCGCATCTTTTCTTGAAAGAGGTATGGCTGTTAGTGGTGTTTTAGTTCCATGGGCTGTTCTGGCAGCACTGTCGGCCCGAACGTTTCCTTGTATTCCACAGTGGGCTGATAACCACTGGAATACAACGCGGTGATTAAGTTCCTGATCATTATTGCCTAGCCGCTTGATGTCCAAAACCAGTTGTTCTTGGGTGCGTGGTGACTTCAGGGACTGCAGCGCCGCTCGCGACTCAGAACATTACCCAGGAATCAAGTGTCTGAGCTACGATGTAAATAAGTACTCTCCGCAGCGCAGCCAGCTCAGTAGCTGTGGCAGATGTGCGGTGACCGAAGGTGGCAGAAATTGACATGTTCGCCGACGGGATCCACAGACCTATTGCCGATGATGTAGCCGTAACAGAGCCATCAGTGTAAATGTGGCGGCAGGATCTGTAGTTGGCGTTAATATGCTCCAGGGCGAAATATTTCAGTGCTGGAGCTGGCGTGTTACTTTTACTCTTGATGCCCGGTACAGTCGTGACTATGGCCCAAGAGGGTAGTTTCCATGGTGGCCTTGTTGGAATTGATGGCTTTTCGTACATCAGCGGGAGAACGATCTGTACTTCGGATGTGGTGGCTGATGCAAGCGGATGGTTGTGAACACTAGCAGCAAAACGCACACAGGCTCGAAGAAACTCTTGCTTCAGTAGCAGTGGCACCGAAAGTCGCCGGCTTTCTGTAAGGGTTCCTACGGTCGAAGTCTTTTTAGGTAGGCCCAGGCATACCCTCGGCGCTTTAGCTTGCATACTGGTGAGCGCCTGGATACTAGACTTTGAAAGTCCCTGTAGCGCAGGGAAGCTGTACCGCAAGAGACCTACGCAGAGAGCACTGTACATTCGCAGCAGAGCAGCCACAGAGCAGCCACCAGCATTGCTGGACATCATACGAAAAATGTTTGCGTATGATTCCAGTTTAGCCGTCAGTGCTCTTGTATGAGGCGACCACGTCATGGATCTATCGAATGTCACCCCCAGAAACTTGTGGCTTGGTACGTATGGGATGTGAGATCCTGCCACCTTTAACTTATAGCGCGACATCTCTCGTTTAGTGAACGCTATGGCGGCGCACTTCTCAGGTGACATGGTTAGTCCGCGTTTGCGTAAAAACGTCTGAATGGAGATAATTGCCTTCTGTAATCTTGCACGCAGAACACGTCGATTTCGACCACAGCACCATATGCAGATGCCGTCTGCGTACAAGGAAATCTCGATCGTTGCCGGAATACACTTTTCCAGACGGATGAGAGCGATGTTAAATAAGGTCGGGCTCAGTACTCCGCCTTGCGGAGCTCCTCGAACTACTGTGTGAAGAGTTGTTTCACCATCTTTTGTAGACATGTACACCGAGCGGTCAGGTAGGTAGTCCATTATCTAGTGGTACATGCGGCCAATGACTCCTACAGACCTTAGGGCCTGTAAGATCGTCTCGTGTAGGACGTTGTCGAATGCACCCTTTATGTCCAGGAAAACGGCAACAGTGATATTGTGCGCAAGCTTGTAAATTTTAATGCAGTTGGCAAGGCTTATGACATTGTCTATGTTGCCTCGACCCTTTCTGAAACCCGACATCTGTGGGGGATAAGCGTCAGCGCTCACCAGCAACCAGTCCAGTCGCATCAGCACCATCTTTTCCATGAGCTTTCCCACACAGCTAAGAAGAGCTATAGGGCGATAAGAGCAGATATCTGTAGGAGGCTTTCCGGGTTTTAGGAGAGGAATTATTCCAGCCTGTTTCCAGCTTGGTTCGAGTCGGCCCTTCCTCCAGCTGGTATTGAAGATGTCAAGGAGTTGCGTCTTCGCCTTTTCACCCAGATGGGACAGGTCGGCATAGCTGATAGAGTCGGGTCCAGGGGATGAAGCTTTGTTTACCGACGCCAGAGCACCAATCAATTCCGTGAATGTGAAAGGTTCATCTGTCACAGCTGTACAGTCTGTTGTGGCATTGGTAACAGCTTGTGCTGACTGTAATATAGCTTCAGACGTAACAGCAGTTACCTTTGCGCAGAAAGCTTCCACCTTGTCCAGCTCGCTGATTTTACGGAACAGTGCGACAGAACTGAAAGGCTGTACATCCACTAAACATGGTGACCGCTGCGGCGATATTCTGTATACGATGAATTGTGTGAGGACTTTCCTTATGTTTGTGTAATCGATACGAAATGCAAACATTTGTATTTACCGCACGAGATACACAGCTCTATGCTATTGTGGTATGTATTGAGCTTTATCATATGTTAATAAAATCAGTGAATAAACCACATTTTCCGACTACTCCATTTTCTTGTTCAAACAAAATTGTCGCGCTTCAAGGCTTGCTGGCTCGTGGACACTGAACGAAGAAATATTTCCGAACAAATGTTTTGTCGACCTGCTGGAAGTACGAGAAAATTAGCAATCGAAAGCTGTCAAAAAGAAGATATGCAGCAGCAACAGAAACTGAAAAGAAAAATGCAAGCTGTCGCGCGCTCGTCGAGCGCATAGCACACGACAAGCAGCTCGGAGCTCCCATCCTCACACCAACAAAAGCGTTGCCATAGCAGCATCAGCAATATTTTATAGCTTTTTTTTGGTGTCACAGTTTGGCCTACCAAACACCAGGGGAGAAATTAGCCCTAGTGGCGTAATTAGCACTTACCCAGGGGGTATACTAGCTGACGTAGCCCTGCCTAACCTCCCTGTCTTTCCGTTTTTCATTTCCTCCCCCCCCCCCCCCCCCCCTTTAGGTACGTCTGCACATGCGCGCAAGAGGCGCTATCGAGATCTGGCGCAGTGTCAGACGGCTACTGCAAAACACAGGCGCACAGATGCGCGCGCACCTGCGCCAGTGCTTCTGCCGCGGCTATGACGTCACTCTTCTGGAACTCGCAGACTAGCGACGCGAGCGCGGCAGCTACGCTGCGCCAGCTGTGTGACATGACTGCTCCTCGCGTATGAGCAGCGCGAGGTGCACGCGAACTTGTTCCAGCTCGGCCAGTGTAGCGAAAGCTACAAAGTCGGCGTAATTATTAAGGAAAGTAGCTGTCGCCGGGTGAACAGAGTGTGTGGCTGAGTGCGGCGCACACGACTACTGCATGTCTCACCAAACGGCGAAATGGGTGCAGCCATATACTAATTGCACAAACAGCTGATCGCCAAAACCATGTGATAGGGACGCTGATAGTGCCTGCAGCGCACGAAAGGTTACACAGGTATAAGCTGTGTATGTCAATGTCGGAGCGTAGTCATGCATAAATGCTTTGTATTCTAGTGCATGTAGTTTTTGAACCGCTAGAACGCGCTGCTGCCAGTGGACGCGTGCGGCTCACAGCGTCATAAGTATGAATTGCTGAACAGCACAAGCCTATGGAACGCGAATTTTTGAGGATGGCACGCCGAGATGCCCTATGCGCAGATGTTTGGGTATATTTAGCCATCGAAACTCCTGTGATATATAGAGTAGCATAAATTATAGCACCGATTTATATCGCTGCTGCCTCACGACACGAAGATCTGAAGAATAATTCATGGCACAGTGGTTTGCGGTGGTTGTCTCACCGCCTTGGAAGTTCTGCCTTGACCGAAAGGAAACATGCTCATCCCGACCAACTCCGAAGCTATCAAGTTCAGAAGGAGAATAGAAAGATAATTTCATACCAGTGGCGTAGCCAGAAATTTTTTTCGGGGGGGGGGCTGGGAATTTTTGACGGGCAGGCGGCAGGGAGAGTGTATGTATATATATATATATATATATATATATATATATATATATATATATATATATATATATATATATACTTTCGGAACTAAAATATGCACGTGACGTATTTGCGTGGACCGTCGCCCAATGAGTATAGATTCGGACAGCATGTGCGGCCTACTTCGGCCTTCAGTTGCCATGTCAACCGAGCACCGAGATAGCAATACTCTCGCACATTCAAAACTTTCACCGACGACAATGTATCGACGAAATCTAGTAGAAAGACTATTTCTCCACGACTGCGAAGATTCGTCACTTGCCCACGCTACTACCTTGATGACCATTTCAAAATGAACTATAATGATTGATGTACACATACGCATGAAAGAATTCGCGATAGAAGGCGCAGCCGGGAACAGCGGGCAGCATACCTGAGGTAGGTAAGCTGAAAATGACGCCATTACAAACACATTTTTTGAAACCCTTTATGAATTTATCGTGGCGTTGTCCTGATAAACTCCGGAAGACTCTTTCCAACTTAACATGCTAGTAGAGATACAGGACAGCATTTTAGTATATATTTCGTATTTATGGTTTCCTCATGCAAACTTACCCTTTCGGCGTTCGCTACATTATACAGGCGCTTCCTTCACCAAATTTTCGATACATTTGCAGGAAGAACAGAGATTTGCTTGCGATAGTGATTCTGAGCAGCTCCAGATCTATCTGTCCTGAACATATTACCACTTCTTTTTTTAAAAGAAATAAGCCTACTGCGTTACAGAAAAATGCCGTCCTCATTACCATGGTAGGCCTCCCGAAACATGGTTTTCTCTCCACTAAGTTCACAAACGTCACCGTCCCGACTGTTTCACGAATAATTACTGACACTCTTGTTAAGCTGGAAAACGTGGTAAAATATCTCTTAATATTGAAAAACATTTTATGCGGTTTGCCAATTCACACTTTTGCCAGGTAAATTAAAAATCCCACGGTGCTGTTGGGACTAACACCCTACAGTTACTTCGCGGCATGCGGAATGCAAGTTGCGATGGATAAATCTGATTTGGAACTCGCTGAAGGGAACTCCGGAATGGTGAGATGTCCCTACTTCGCGCAAAGGGGGAGGCGGTTCTACACCGCAACACTTCACAAGTACCACAACTACGCTACGACTCCGTTCGAAATGCTTCACCCAATCACCCCCTCTGGCCACACACCTCAACAACCATTTAACCAAACCGGATTCGTGCTTGGGCCGGGAAGAAAAAAGGCAACAGGCTTAATTAAGTCCACAAAACATGGAATTTAATATGTGAACATGATCAAAGTATACACTTAACAATTGGTAGCCAACGTAATGATGCGAGGCAAACAAATAGCAACGTAAACGCATAGTGCAGCACAGGAATTAACAGGGCAAACAAACTCTTCAATGAACGGCCAATACGAGGGGTAAAACAGCTCATAAACTAATGGCGCCATGTCTCAAGTACGCTTGCTGCCGCCAACGAAAGGAACGCCTATCTGGGTGGGCTCCATCGGCACATAGCTCTCGTCGCCAGCCTGTGCACAGGTGCTTTGTTAGAAACTCGGATGTCGGCCACGAAGTCGCCGTAGCTCACGGATTCTCCCCGATCATTGCTGCTCGCATCCTGCTCTCGAAAAGACTACATCGACTCTCCGAGGTTGGAGAGCCGAACGGGCAGGCTTGCATGAGGGATCGCAAACGAAGCTTACTTCTTCACATGACGGAAGGTCACTGCATCTCTTCGAGTCTCTCGAATCTCCAAAATTCCGCCTTGTCCTCTGTCCCGAGACGAGTTTTTCTCCCTGACAGCTCCGCCTCACCAGGGCGTCTATCCAATGGTTGTCTACGGCAACGTCACCAGTAGAAAACGCACCAGTCCAACCCGCCGTGCGACTATTGCTTGGGACTCGCCTCCACAGTGTAACGCAGTACGAACTCCTCTCCAAAAATATAGAAAGCAAAATATAAACATACACAAAACTCGACATTCGGACACGACGTCGGACAGCCTAACCGGCGACACTTGTATACAGATTACCGTAATGAGCGTTAGCTAGCACCGCTTCCATTCCGAAACGCTCCAGGTGCAAGCAATTTGGCGCCGTCTAGGGGCCCTCATGCTGGAAGTGCCCGGTGAAAAGACGCGCCTGTGGGGAGTCGCTCCTCTGTGGCCGGCCAGATGTGCGCGTCCGAGAAGCAGTTCTGCTTACTGCATTGCACGGTGATCGACACATACCGGGGACGCTCCGTTGGCTTTTTTCAGGCACTTATGAGCGCGCTGGGTTCGCTTTGGCGGCATTCTGTCGTCTTCAATGTCGCCGCCTAATGCACACTCTCATCTGGGACTGCCGCACAAACGTCAGCTCTTCTGTCAAAGCGCGGTTTCCTCAAAACTCGCGGCTAACGAGATTCTCTGACCGCAGTGGCAGCCGAAAAGTAGGATTGCAGAAGGCCAAAAACTCCCGCTACCCGCCTTCCCGTGTTTCACCCTGCCGACGCCCCTCGGGGCGTCACAATGGCAGAAGGATCCGTATTAGGTATAAAATATTTCCTGTATCAATGACGTTCGCCATAAGCTTTCTACTTACGAAGTTCACAAATGTACTCACTTGATGCAGCACCAGCATCGACAGATACTAGATTATCAACTAGTACTAGCCGTATCTCACTGGTTTTTGCATACTGAAACTTCATTTGTTTTAACCTTACGCGATCGCTTGCTACACTGAGTTGACAATACTACATGCCTAGTGCTCGATTTAGACACATCAATGTTAAAGAAGAAGTTTGTAAAGGAAAGCTCTCTTATGGTTCTTACACGCTAATATTTTCCCTGTGACCTTCATGGGGCTTTGTACGTTTTTTTCTTATTTCGCTCTCACTTAGGTTGCTGTTGAAAAACATGGGGGCTGATGTAAATAACTTATTTGGCTCCCTTACTAAACAAGGTCCAATAATAGTGAGTTTCCTTCTGCCTAACGGAGAAGTAATATCCCGTTAAGTGAGTTAGAGACATGCCATATTTTCGGCTCTGATTCCGCGCACCAGGCAAGCATATAATGGTAGTGCATACAACCCTCAATTGAAACTATTCCAATGGCGAATAACTGCAGGACTTTCTCGGTGCTTTAACTTGGAATTGAATTAACAGTTGCGCGAAATTTTAGTATTTCATGCATCTAAACACTACTTTCTTCAAAATAAAGCGTCCTGATAAATCTGTTTACTTCAATGAGCAAAGGCTCGATGTGGGTAAGTTTGTTTTGCATGCTTTAAATGCCTGTCCTTTGTACCTGTTGTCACCGTTGTCTTGCGCTCTTTTTTCTTCATGGAACTCATTTGCACTTTTGCTTGACATTTAGCCTTCTCTGTTCGATTTGTTCGACCAGATACTGTAGCCAAGAAAGGTATTGGTATAAAGAGATTTTTACTCATTTTTGTTTCCCATTGGCTGCTCATTGATTGACTCATTTGTTGATTGATCGTTCAATCGTCTCGGCGACCGTACTTATTTCGGCTGTTATGTTTAAAACGCTGTATATCGTATTTAAGAAATGAAATGATTTCAAATTAATTTCCTGGCTTGCTGAAATCAATAAGGCATCATATGACCACATGTGAGCAATAGCAAATGACTATTCAAACATTATCAAAGAATTCACATATAATCCATACAGCTCATCTTAGGCACATTACAAAGCCACTGTATTGTCAGAGGAATAAGGCATCATGTAAGTACAAATCAGTTGAAGAAAAGGACTTAGCATTCGAGGTCTCGCTCGTTTGTGGGCGCTGCAAAGATGAGCTTGCCCAGAAGACGGAGAGCCGCTGCCGTCCTTGAGACATATTGCCGCGAAGGCGACGATACGAATATGGTCACCTCTTCTTGAATGAATGTCGCGACCACCACCTGCTGGTAGCGGAGCTGTTGTGCATGCCCTTTTGCACGCTCGGCGATGAACCGCAGCGCGTCTTGTTGTCGACTCGTTATTCCGTAGTGCTTGTGGATACCATTGTAAAGCAGTGCTGTCCAGTTGGTCGAAATTTCCACTCTGCCGCATCGCCCTTCTCAGAAGGGGACACGCCGTACGCGCACATTGTAACCATATGTAAGTCGTGAAGAAAAACAGCAAAAGCGAAGCTGTATTGGGCCACCCATGTAGGGGCACTACTCAAAAAGAAAAAACGCATGCACTGTACGCCATATTCCCCACGCGAGCGCATACAACGCACGAAAAGCGTCGGCGCCCCACAGAAATAGGAATAAGAGGGGAAGAAGGGTCGGGCGGCACAGCGGAAGGCATTGCACGGGGAACAGCCGCATACTTTATCTTGTGCTTGGTTCGCTAGCTCGATGACCTTAGCCCGCGAACGTTTCACCCACAGCAAAACCACGCATGATTCCAGATACGCAGACTCGCCATGTTCTTCCATCACTGCAGAGAGCTAATTGTCAACGCATTGCAAAAGCGTCTGCCTGCCGCAGCACTGTGCTTCAAAGACTGCAAGCTCCCCCTTCAGGCTCTTATCACAGCACTCTTTGCCGAAAAATGACAGGTGCCCCTCGTTTGCCACCACGGTTTCCTGCAGACAAACTACAACATTCCCCGCCATAGAGTGACAAGTCAACTTCCTTTGTGAGTGGAAAGAGCCCGTTCTTCGTTTTTAAGCCCACCGATGAGACGCGAATGCGCATAGCCGCACTTTCCAAGAATGGGCACCTTTGTTCGTATATGTGATGGGCAGCATAGATAGGCAGGGGGCACCGGCTGGAAAAATTTCGGGGGGGGGGGGGGGGGGGGGCTTCAGCCCGGTCAGCCCATGCCTGCCTACGCCACTGTTTCATACATATATAATTCCGTGAATAATATCGCCGGTAAGCTGTTGAGGGGTGGCGTGATGAATATTGTGTCTGCTTGCTGTACGTAGTACTTGGGTTAGGATTCTGTGTTGTCGTTCTACATTTTGGAACTTCAGTATGTCCTTGATTTCTTTGATTCCTGCGTTCTGAAGTGGCCCTGTGATGTCTGGCAGGGCACAATAACGCTGGAATGCTTACTTCGGCAGTGATATTGGCGAGTGATACAGCTGGCGCTTGCACACGAATCGCCTCGGTTTCCACATTTGCTCTCCATGTCGAGTTATTCTCAATATTACCTTTTATTCATTTTTCCGAAGCAGCGCTGTGTGTGATTGCTTCTACACCTTCACGATCAATCTTAGCGTGCGTGCCTCTACGCCGTACGCTCCAGAAGCATTACTCCACTCCCCTTAATCCAGAGTGAAAGAACTGACAGAACCGTGGTGCAGGAGTTACATCAATAAAAAAAAGAGTGCCCAGCACTCCTGAAATGAGAATGAAATACGGGACAGCTGTTTACACTCCCGAAAGGAGTGCCCAGCACTTCATTGCAGCTAAGTGTGTAAGCACACTTACCGATATGCCTGTGCACTCACCTTGTGTTCCGCAGCCGCTATAGTCGTGATCTGATAGAGCGCCGCGCGATTCCGTGCCACCTGTCATCAGAAACATCGTTGTTTAAGATAGCTAGGAATACTCGTGCTCCATGAAACGCACGATGCGATCTGATTTGAACTGAAATAAGATGTCACCTACATTTTCTTCGTATATAACACTCCGTCTAGAAAAGCCCAGCGCTGTAATCTTGCGCTGACATTTCTTGCACACAAAACGTACGGGCGAGCCGCAGTGTCACCATTAATTTTTGTAGATAGATTTCAGGGTACCACTGCGCAGTTCTGAGCGTCACTAACTTCCCCCAAAGAAATCTTTCGATTTCCTTCAAAATTATGTGTACAAAAACCCGTGCCATGCATTTGGCGTTTGCATATGGGAGAACATTGTAGGTTAGAGCTTTATTTTCTGCAAGCTGTCGTTGTATGTCTCAATTCTGGAATGTTCTGAAGGAGCCAATAACCTCATAATAAGGGACTTAGTGTCTAGTTCACCCATGGATGAAGTTTCTTTGACCGGCCACAACTGTCCATCATTGAACAGCAACATTCTTGTCGGAAGCCAACAGATGCGCGCCACACAGCAAACAAAGCGACAGAGCTAAATATCATTACCGTATCACGTCAGCGCCGTGACACTCTGCGAACAATGTCTGTGGTTGTAGACATTCTGACACGTGACCAACAGCTACTTCATCTTTTGAGAACATCTGATGGAGCCATAGCGAAGTGTTCAAAAGGCCAGTTCCGGAGTAGTTATAAGAGATAAAGCTCCCGTTCTCTCTGGGAACTTCAGTCTCATAAGTTGAAGATTTTAACGTGAGTTTGTGGCTTGCAGCCGTTTACTGCGTTCTGTGCTCGTTTACAATATAGGGGTTAATTCCTAGTTTTTTTTTCAGTGTTGGTTAGATCACATTTCTTATTTCTTTTTTACAGTTTCACTTATATGTTTAAATAGTTTATTATTGCTAACCACGCTGTAAAATGATATTACTGTTGGCCTAACAGCATTTCAAGGGTGGTCGTGAGTTTCAAAAACCACTTGTGTGTGAGGCTGTCATACCAACAGCATAGCCTTCAAAGTTTTCAAAATATGCACTATTCTCATGTAGAAAATTCACAGAATGCATCTGGCATAATGACAGTTAATTAGAATATCGGCCTCTGGGATCCCATTCAAGAGCACGGCTTTGCCTAATAACAGGTCGTTATGCACGATTTTTTACTACTACGAAGCATCTTCAGAGCAATCATTATACCACGCAGCGACAGATCCGATTGTAGCATGACAACTGTCGCCATCCAAATGTCTTAGCTGGCAGTCTGACTTCGTGTACCCTATAATATAGACTCAGCGACTTGCACTGATTAATATGCTTTCGGAGAAAGCGTAGGCCGCCTTCGTTTTTATCGAGTTATGACGTTTACGCTTGATGTATAGCAAAAAAAAGAAAGACCGCGATGCATGATCTTTCTAAATAATAGTTCCCTTATTCGTGAAAACCTCCTTTGTCTACTTCAGCTATGTATTATTTGTCTGCATGGGAATACATACAGTCAGTTTGATGTCAAACATACGTGACTTTGTCGTAGAAATTCAATTATACTGTATTTATTGTCGTTTCGACGCGCATTTTTACCAAGCTCAGTCTTAGTACTTTCTAGCTTTCACCTCTCTATAGGCGGGTATTTGCTCGCTATTTATAGAACAATCCGCAATGTCGCCGATTAAGAATCCCAATGCGGTTCTACACTCAAATGAGGTCGAAATCATTCACAAATAAATAAGGACTCTTCAGCGATGATTGTGTGCATGCTGCTTGGTTATGCATAGCTTCCCCAGTATAACACCATCACAGACACGTAATTCGAAAGCCACGAAGAAAGTTTAGGTGTAGGTTTAGGGTCACTGTTCTTTGTATGTGTGTTCTCTTCTTATCCTTAGGAAATTATCGGATCTTCGTTGAAGACGTAACAAAATGCCGTAGCGAAAACGCACTATTTCTGCGTTCCGTATGCCACATATCTTGTAAACCACACAAATATTACCCGTATACTTGCCGAAACGTGAAACAATATCGGTGATGTTTTAATCCAATAATTTTATACGCCGCACTGAAATTAAAGCACGTCAAGCGTCTCAACCTGGAAGCTTGTGAGTGGGAAAGCCTCAAGAATTGTCATGGAAAGTGGTCCAGACGCTCTATTCATTCCGAAAACCGCAGGCAAATCAGTTTCGGCGAGCAGTAAATGAAACTGGCAACGCAGTATTACCACGGAGCAAAAACTAGTAGTTTTAGGGACGATGTGCTTCCGCTTTGTGCAACCGAGCTGTGTGATCCTTTCTGACCTTGAGCGGCAGTGTGCCTAACGTGGTTGTTCGGGCTTGTCCAGTGCGGCTTCTCCGGTCCAGTGTCATGTGTGCGTAATCGCTTTTCTTTTTCGGCGCGACTAGGACTTCGCGGAAGATCTTCGGTAAAAGAATAGGAGCACCGTCGGCGACCCACGTGAATAATGTGGCCAGAGCACGGCGCTATGTCGGCAGGTACGTGCAAACGCAGGTCTCCTCGGCGAAGGCAGGTCATGCAAGGTAATTGTCACGTGTTGGTGATGCTGAAGCACACAGAACTGAAGACATTTTCAATCCAACTGCTTATGGGGCGACCTTCTGCCCAGCAAAGTAAAAACAAAGCGCACTGGAAGATTATAGCGGCGTGAACAGTCGTCGGCCAGCGAAAGGTTGACAAGCGGCGAAATGCGCCTTATTTTATACGCAACACATAACGCGTTCTCGCGTTATCTCTATAAGACACTCAAATGTGCTCATCATGCAGGCACGCAAACTTTCAAGAACAATCGACACGGTTCCCGAAGGGACATGCTAGGTAAACGCAGCCTGTGCTACGCTTACAGCAAGTGATAACGCCCCCCCCCCCCCCCCCCACGCAAACAAGCGAAACAATCGCGCGTATAACAGGAAAGTGATAAAGGCTTTCTACATAAACAGGAAAAGAACCGCACGTTTCATTACACCCCTCTGAAATCGCGTCGACCCGATGCTGAAAACAGAGCATGAAAGTGAGAGTGCATTCAATAAATTAAGTTAAAAATCAGCGCGCGTCTTTACGTTTAAGACGCACTACGTGTGGAATTTCAGGTCGAGCGCGGCACTACTGGGATGATGTCAAACTATCGGGCCCGACCTCATGGTCCTGTTGACTCCAATGTCTGAATTCCTTCTTGGGTCAAAGGTAGTGCAGCAAGAGCTTCTCGCACAGTCCGCGTCGTCATATCGGCGTCAGACCCAGACAAGGTCGACGGCTCGGATTTCGCTGTGGCCCCGCCAGAGTGGGCTAGTGGCTATGGTACTCGGCTGCTGATCCGAGGGTCGCGGGATCGAATCCCGGCGGCGGCTGCATTTCGATGGAAGCGAAATGTTCAGGCCCGTATTCTGTGCGATGTCAGTGCACGTTAAAGAATCCCAGGTGGTCAAAGTTTCCTGAGCCCTCCATTACGGCGTCTCATAATCAGAGGTCGTTTTCGGATGTTGAACCCCTCATAACAACAACAAAATTCGGTGTTCCATTGTCGAAGGTTGTAGTTGCGCCTATCGGACGTCGGCTGGCTCTTCATGCGCAGGCGGGCGAGATGTCGAGCTTCATGGGCGAGCTCCAGGTAGCTGGCAACGTCGACGTCTTCATCGGTGACGACCGGTAGCATAACTTCAAGCGTCGTAGCTGATCTCCGTCCGTGGAATTAGCTTGTATGGCGTAAGCTGCGTGGTTTTCTACACGGCCGTGCTGTATGTGAAGGTCACATTCGGAAGGATGGCGTCCGACGTCTTGTGTTCGACGTCGACGTACATGGCCAGCATGTCCGTGATGGTCTTACTTAGGCACTCGGTGAGGCAATTCGTCTGCAGGTGGTAGGCGGTGGTTCGACGGTGGTTTGTTCGACTGTACCTCAAGATCACCTGAGTTAGGTCATCCATAAGGGCCGTACCTTTGTCGTTGACGAAGACCTCTGGGGCTCTGTGACGCAGAACCATGTTCTCAATGAAGAATTTGACGACCTCGGCGGTACTGCCCTTGGGCAGGGCCCTTGTTTCGGCATACGGGTGAAGTAGTCAGTCACTACGACTATCTATGTATTGCCGGAAGTCGATGTCGTGAACGGCCCCAGTAAGTCATGCCGATTCGTTGGAATGGTCGTCGAGGTGGTTCGATGGGTTGCAGAAGGCCAGCTGGCGTAGTTTTCGGGGTCTTGCGTCGCTGAGAGTTGCTGCACGTTTTTACGTAATGGCAATATCTGGAGTGAGGCGAGGCCAATAGTACTGCTCTTGTATCCTTCACAGTGTCCGGGAAAAACCGAGGTGTCCGGCTGGCGGGTCGTCATGCAAAGCTTCCAGAACCTCCGGACGTAATTCTGAAGGCACTACGAGCAAGTGGTCGGCTCGGAGCTGAGAGAAATTCTTCATGAGAACGTTTCACAGGAAAAACGAAACTAGTCCTCGTCGGAATACTTTCGGCACGACTACCGTCTTGCCTCGCGGATAGCCCATGAGGCTCTAGAGCTCTGGCTTAGCTCTTGTCGTTCTGTGAAGTCTTCGATACTTATGGGCACTTAGAAACAGTTAGGGTCCTGGTCATCCTGTGTTGGAGGATCGACGGGTGCGCGAGAGAAGCAGACGACGTCGGAGTGTTTTCATCCGCTCTTGTAGACAACGGTGATATCAATACTGTAAGCTTGAGACTCTATCGTGCGAAGCGTCCTGATCGATGTTTCAGGTTAGCTAGCAAATCAAAAGTGTGGTGGTCACTCCCGAATTTTAAACACCTCCGGTACAGGTAGGGGCGGAATTGTGATGTGGCTGAGATGATAGCAAGGCATTCCCTTTCTGTGGTGCAACAATTCGCTTCCCCCATCGAGGGTGCCCTGGTAGCGTAACTGATAACGCTGTCAACTCTGTCGGTCCTCTGCACAAGCACGGGCCTGGCCCTGTGTTGCTTGTGTCGGTATCGGCTTCTTCGTCGAAATACGCGAGAATTCACGGTGTTCGCAGTTGTCCCTTTAGCTCTTGAAATGCTTTGGCTAGCGGCGTTTCCCATTTGCACTCGACGTTGGCCTTCGTGAGGTACGTCAGCGGCTCGGCGATCCGCGAAAATTTCTTGACTAAGCGCCTGTAAGAAGCGCAGAGCCCAAGAAATCTGCGAACTGCCTTGTTATCCGTGTGCTGGGGAATGCCGGCCATTGCAGATGTTTTCTGCGGATCAGGGTGTACTCGCGACTTGTTAATAACATGGCTCGAGCTTCCTTGCTTGAAGGTAAGTCCGGAGGCCTTGACTGCCTGATGAACAGCTTCAGGACACTGGAGGTGTTCGTCGAAAGTGGAAGGAAATACGACGATGTCGTCCAAGTAGACGAGGCAAGCCTGCCACTTCAAGCCTGCCAGCACTGTGTCCATAACTCGTTTGAGCGTCGCAGACGCTGACGAAGAGCTAAAGGGCATGCCGTTTAGTTCTTTCATTTTCAGTGAAGACTTAGTTCGTCACTTTCAGTAAAGACTTAATATGGGATTCACATGTGGATAATGTTGCCAAAAAGCTTGCCAAGGCATGTGGAGTACTTTCAAAATTCCGAGATATAGTCAAACCGAATGTTTAACTCCTAATTTATAATGGCCTATTTCAATCGCACATCAATTACTGTACCCCTGTCTGGGGAAACACCACGCAAAAAACAAAGTTTATCAGGCTGCAGAAGAAGGCAATACGACATATCGCAGATGTTCCATACGA